>JAOBYF010022233.1:15000-29098 GCA_025403605.1 Parazoanthus darwini
TTGCGTATAGTGGATTGTTTTGATAACAAGAACCAAAGCATCTTCACTAATGCACTGTGCTTTTCTTTTTGTCCCTAAGATTTCTTCTTCGGTAGAGGAACCACCATGAAGGTAGTAGGCAAGACGAGTAATACAGTGGCTGGGATAATGGCCGTTTTAACTCTGATTTCTGCAGGTAGGAATCTATTTGGTGTATGTTGATTCTTGTTTCGATTAAGAACTTCTTCCCTTCCAATTCGAAATACGAAATACCCATCGTTTCTCTGATTGCATGTTCCTCACTAACGATATGGCAACGTTTAAAGACTCTTAGGATTCTTAAAGCAGTTCTGTTACGGTAAACAATATTTGCAACATTCGATACGAGAGACACTACAAACCCGGCTAGCTCTTCTTACTACTTCCAAAAACAAAATTAGAATTTCCATCGTTTACTTTAAATATGTGATAGATAACGAAATGATGGTTTAGATTATGAAGGAAGATAGGCAGATATATGATGGAATTCGCCGCTTTAGTAACAATTTGTTGTCGCTTCCGAACATCATTGAGTAGGCAGTGCTTAGTGACGGTAAGGGGATTATTTGATTTGTTGTCGGGGAGGGGAGGTTCTGGCGGTTGCTGAAGCCGGACATTACTCAGTAGCAAATATTGTTGCAGCCCTACCCCCACCAAGGCTCGAAATGGATTCGAAGTATAATCTAATTGTAGCTTCTGGCTTCAAATCATTTGTTCAGTCTTCCCTGCAACCACGTTTTCACCCCTAGGCACCAGAAACACCATGTGTTTTGTTAGCACTGAAGAATATTTCAGGCATATATTTGAAGTGCTTGGTCCTATGTCTCCATGTTTTGCCCTGCCTAACGCTTAACTTTAATTAATACTACATATGTTTGGGAACACAGGCATATCAAAAAAGAATAATATTTTGCCAACCGTGTTAAACAGCTCGTATGCCAACACAAAGAACAAAAAAAGCGCCTGGTATTCAAAACAGGGATGTTTTGAAACAAACTGGTGACTTTATTCATAAATCAACCATGTACTTCCAAATAATTTTATTGAACTTGAGAAACGGTTAGATCAGTTGAACAGGCTTGCGAGGCAATCATCACCTTAAACTCTATATTGTATAAGACACTTAACAAAATGACGTGAAACTGGACTGCAGTTAGTGGACAATTGGTGTAGTGATAGGTGACTAATATCAGCTCCGATTCAGTCATTTCTTTCTCTTCCTGAAGGGGAAATGACTTTAAGTAACATCCTACTGTCTTTAAACTGAACCGGACTGTATGAAGTATACAACTACTGCGGTCCATCTTTAGCTGATTACAACTGCATTTATAACCTTCGATATTACTGTCTTGAGAAGAAAAAGTGATTCATTGCCAAATTCGTTTCAATGCGAACGGGCGATGTTTGGTTTTTGCTGGTGCCATGTTTGTATCATTGGACTTGTTTTAGATACTTGAATTAATTATATTATTAAGCTGCTTAAATAATGTCGGACCCTGACTCTATTAAGCTCATTAAAAAAGGCTCCGCGTGTTATATTTTATGGCGATATAACTAAAAAACGTTTTTTTGTTTTGAGTTTTGGGGTGTGGCGGGAGTCGTATTCTACAGTAACACCGTGCGCCAGAACCTGAGAAAGATTACGCACTTTGTAATAATAGGAAAGTCTGTGTTTTATTTACTGAAACGTTTAATTGGCATGTATCAGAACATTATGGACTGTAAAACGGGCGCATGCGCACCATGTAGTAGACTGGAAAAACTTGCAGGAAGCTTGTTCACGAGTTAGGAGCACTTTCTGATAACTCTGGTCAGAAAAAGTTGCCAAAACGAAGTAATCCAAACGGTTGTGCGCTCAATTAATGGAGTATATGGGGACTTAGTACCAAGGCCGTAGCATACTTATTACTGTCATTTTTTTTACGAAAGCAATTGCAGAATTGCACATATTTTAGACATCTTAATGATGATCTCTTTCCTTTCTATTACTGTCAGTTACTGCATGTGCGTTTGGCTTATATTCTCTATTATTATATGGCTGACTGGTTTCACGTGCTGTGGTTGGTCAGTTTCAGGTCCGTAAGTAGTCGTACGGACCTTAAGTTCTGGAGCGGCTGTCATTTACAGCCTCACTTGCTTCAAATAAGCAACAAAGCCATATAATAAACATCTTATTAGCCTTGCTTGCTCGGTCCGTACGGCAAGTTATGGATCCTCGTTTTTTCCTTCCTTGTTTTCATGGCCCGCGCGCTTCGCGCTTGGGGCATAAAAGGAGGAAAAAAATTCGGGCCATAACTTGCCTTACGGACCGAGCACACGAGGCTAATAAGTGGTATTTATTCTTCTTAGTGAATTATTTTCCGTTTTTGTAAATACTGCCGTATGTCTAACTGCTGTCGAAGTAAGGCGAAAGCTCCTATCTGTGTTCACATTGAGCCTATTTTTCAGTAAAAACTTCCGCGTATAATTTATTAATTAATTCACTGCAAGGAAAATCGGATTTGCTCAAATTTGTATGAAGCAAATATGTGTGTTACACCTACAACAAACTGGGCAAATGCCATATTTGCTACGCATCTGAACAAATGTGGCATTTACCATCTTTGCCATAGGTGTAAACACGTATTTGCATCATATTTGCCACCCTAGCTGGCAAACTTGAGCAAATCCAGAAATTCGTCCGATAAAAACCTATGTTTTTCCAAGTTGGCCTAAGATTAGTAAGAAGGTTCTTGGAAGAAAGACAACGGTTATCCAATCAGATGTTAGACATGTTAACTAATTCCTTCACTACCTACCCCCTCCCCCCAAAAAACATACAAATATATGAATTGCGTTGTCTACACTATGGAATTTTTAAATTTGAGTTTAAAAAAATACCAAAAGTTAGTTTTTATTTTGAATAGAACTTCTTCTACCTTTGGTCATTTCAGACTGGGCATGTGTGGAGTTCCTCTGAATCCATGATCAAGCTAGAAAACTTTTAAGAACATTTCAGGCTGAGATGTTAAAAGGTTTTAGCCGCAGCCCAAACAACAGACATTTTCAGAAATATGAGTTTTCAAAAACAGCTTGTAAAGTCAAAAGATGTACGACTTTATTGAGATCGATTTTATTCTTAATTTGAATACCTGATCAAGTCGTAACATTTTTTACAATAGTATCTAATGTATATTTTCAACTCACATCTTAGTCACTTAGTCAAGGCTGTAAAAGAACTCGTGTATCAGTTGCTTGTTAAAATCATTTTCTATAATATATTATTTCCTAGGAGCTTTGGCCGACAGCAATCAGAAAAGCGCGTCGAAAACAAAGAAACAGGTAAAGTATTCAGCACATGACCGATCCATCCTTGAATTCCCTTTCCCGGGTGTTGAGTTGCGGTTTAGAAAAAGATGCCTGGTGCTCTTGAGTAAATTTAACTAATTTTATTCGCTGTTCTATCCGCCCCACAGAATTTTATTCTCCTTTGTTGCGCGGGAGAGACCTTTTTGCATTATAGTAGAATTGTAATATATAGGCTGCAGGGAGGTCGCGTTTTGTGCAGTTTTGTAAACATTCGTCACACCACAACCCAACTTTTGGTGATTCAAAACTTTTGTTGATTCATTGTAGACTAAGTTTTAGGTTAGATTTTCAAGTTTTCCTCATTTAAGATAGATTCGTGCTTACCTAGTTTTAAATAGTGTTGGATTTGAAAATATGATTGCAAATAGCTTTCTTAAATAAGTTTGCAGAACTCATTCTTTAAAAATAAAATAAGCTCGTCTCCAGCATCGCTCTAACCTGGAAAAACTTCAAATAAGGCATTATGAATTCGCATCCGGGGTACTTGATTGATGACTAAATTTATTTAATTGGGTCCTGTCACTTTAGAACAATACTTTGACATGTTTTAACATAATTATTAGGTATAATAAATAGATCTTAATTGAACTCTTGTCAGTGTGTGTGATTAAGTGTGCAATACTCGTGGAGCGAGACGTGGAGTGATCTTCTCGCGCATTAACCACTTTCTTAGCGGAACATAGTCAGACCGGTTTCTCTTGGAACATGTGGAGTTTATCTCAGGAGTGTGGTTTGTTTTCTGTGCGCAGGCTCCGCCGGGAGGACGGGAGCCGACGCACCACACAGACGAGAATACGGGGTTGCCAAAGGTGTCCATACTTCCTGATGGGGTAAGTCGCTTCAAATCTTTTAAAACCACACTAAGCTAGTACATATAAAAGGCCATTTTATGAAACTGCGCTGATAACAAGTTTGGGCGTCCAATTAATCGATCCAACAATCTTGAGGCAGATGTTGAGTTGTAACACCAAAGCAAACTTTGCGCGGGAACCTTTGCACGGCTTATGATGGTGCGTGTTTACTCAGGCAAAACTTTTGTAATGTTTATACTTTCACATCTTTAGAATTTTGACATTGCCTAAGAATTTTTTCGCATAATATGTAGACTTTCCGCCAGTTCTAGATTGTCGTTTTTGTGGTCTTGTGGACCTTGCTTCGATATGCAGTAAATCTGGTGCACCGAATTTGCTGTATGTTGGAATTTGCGGGCAAGTTTTTACAAAGGATTTCCGACTTTGATGTTTTGAAGCGCTTTGTCGGAATCTACTTTATTCATATTGCTGAATACTAAGTTTGCAAAACTGTTTAACGTGAACCCATGCATGTCTGAACCCTGTTGGGGTGCTTTGACAGCTGAAATAGTTTTACATGAACTAAGAATTCATCTCTCTGGGGTAATGGGCCAAATAACTAACTATATCTTCTTGAGTTTGTTCAGAAATTCTAATTTCTATGCGTTTACGACGATTCTTGCTCCCAAAAGACCTTTAATGGAACACTGCGCTAATCCTTGAACAATGATATCTAAAAGTCCAAAGCTTCTAAGCAGTAAACTTCCACGCTCTATAATACTATATCTGGGAAGAGAAAGATTTTATGTTTTCAAATGTTTCACTAATAACATGAAAAACAATAAAAACTTTTGCCGTTTTCGAGAAAACCCTTATCTTGGTAAATTTGCATAGCAGCTAAAAAGCCCTTTTTTAAACATATTACGTCAGATGTCTCGTTGCAAATGATGGCACGATGTCAAAACAGTCCCAGAAACAATATTCTTAAATGTTCGTTTAATAAAATAACCAAAGTTCGAAAGGCCCGCGAAATCTGCTCAGTACGTGTCCCGGATACTCGTGAATTTTCAGTTCCCCACGCCTGCAAAGTGTAGCGCGTTACTTGCATGTTTTTACAATACCAAAGGTTCCATCTAAAAAGTTTGGTGCAATTTCTTCCTTACTGCGTCACTTGAAGCATATTTGTGTTGAATTTACCACGCTTGTAGTTTCGCTCCTTTCGATTACTCCTAGAAAAAATTCTGTTTCTGAATGAACTACTGAGCCCTGCCAGGCATCTTCAAGTTACATGCGAATATCTTACTATCTGGTTCTGATATTGAGTCAGGGCCCTTCTCGTTACCGTGAGTTCAGCCTTTCGCTTTCAATTATCGATGCATCAAGGGACAAGATTAATGATAGCAAAATAATTGCATCTGAAGACTCGATGGACGGCTTTTATAGCCGTTTTGTCATGCAGTATAAAGTTTTATTAATCAAAGTTTTCGAGTCAGGATTTTAAAAAGTATTTCGGAATTCGACAAGATGTTCTCATCTATAATAAGATTCCAAAAGAAATCATAAAGTGAGCAAACCAAATAGTGCCATCGTTGTGTATTTTGTTCTGCAAATAAAGTAAGCAAGAATTTAATCTAATATTCAAATTTAATTATAGGCTCGATACAATAAATGGAGAGATGGGAGAGGGAGATCGAGAAGGAAGGGGACGGGAGCGGATTGATTTTTTTTACTAGTTTTTCAAAGGCTAGAGCGAAGACGAAGAGGAAGAACTTTATTACCATATTTTTTGAATGTTACATTTACAAAGAATTAATCAAAAGAAGCAGACTCGGGTAAAGGTTTCTCAAACTGAAACAACTAGCTAATCAAACTGAATAACTACAAATTTTGTTTACAACAAGTTAGGTTGTCAGTAAAGTAAGGGGCAAGAAAAAACAAATAAACAAAGGCGAAATGATTCAGTATTAAAACAAACGGTTCTCCCCAAGAGGGATATCAGTAAGGGACTACTAACGCCTGTGGGGGAGGGGATCGTAGTTTTTAGAGGGGAGGGGTCACATGGCTTTCAAAAGAACAAAAAGAATGATCAGCCAAACTGACATTGGAGTGGATCAGGTGAATATTAGTTAAATTATTACGGCGTTCCAGCAAAGTGTCGACGGCCCCAGTTGATAAATAATAACAGATCTCTAAGGCTCGTTCGTCGTGCTACAACTGAAAATAATGAAATCTGCTATTAGGAATAAATGCAATTTTGCGTATATGTCAATGTTCAAACGTTTGTCTATATTTTGTTTGTTCATGAGTTCGTTTTAAAACAGTTCGACTAACTTGCATGAACACGATAGACTTACGTACAGGTAACGGGCCAACATTTGAAAACGGGGGGAGGGATAGTGATGGAACGATTTGCATGCAAATTATTAATTTTGTCCTTCAGCCTTTCGCTGCAACTTTTTTCGTTCTCTTACGTTTTTCTAGCCGTGGAAGTATTTTTTTCGCATACATTTATAGTGCAACATTTTTCATTTTGCAAATGCTTTCGCTCTTTCTCCACTGAAACGATGCTTAACGGTATTTTATGGATGGTTTGATTATTTGGCCATGTTTCTGTGGCAGAATAACGAAAGACAATACCTTCCTTTCGGTGTTCAACTGTAGTGTCGCGACATTTCGTATCAAAGTGACTATTATCCAACGACTTTTGCCAAAGCACACTGTGGCTGTCATTTTTCAACAGCAGTATTTTAAAGATATATTCGTTTGCTTGCTTGTTATCATGGTGTCACAGTCAAAGACAAAGTTGGATGTCGAGAACGTGACGTTTTCATTTAGAAACTCACTCTGAAGTTCTTGGTCAATCGAAATGAAAATTTGAAATCGCATTGAAAAAAGCAGTGTTTGACAAGTGTAGCACTTTGCCCTTCCCCCAACCATGCAATATTGTTTTCAAGTATAAAATATTTCAAAAGCACACAGCAGTTGGGGCACGCACGGAGGTCGAGTTTCCGATGAGGGTGTGAAATTACTTTTGGCAGAGATTTTATAGTTGAGTTATATGATAGAGATCTTAGCTGATACTGAACGTCAAGGAGTTCTACTGATTACTCATCGTTCTTTATCACTCCAGACCAACAATTTTTCCCCTTTGACGCAAGTACGCATCTAAAAACATACTTTACAAGATACTGACGGTATTTTAATATATCTCGGCGTTTTTCTTGTTTTATTTTCGTCACGGTTTACAAAAAGAGTTAAAATTGTAAACGTTGTGTCCACTCTCATAACTCTCTTTAAATTTTCCAACTGTGCTCTATGTGGGACAAAAGAAGCACAAAAGAACTATTTAGAATTTCGGTTTAGTCTCAAAAAGCTGATGTTTTTTTTGACTCACGTACATCGCATTGAGATTTTCCGTGGAACAGGTGTAAACGTCCTGTTTACTTGGCACAGCCGATTTTTGTACAGCTGATGCCTATTTAAAATGTAAAAGCGGTTTTCCACAGCTGATACCTGATTACCAACGCAATTGACTTGTTAAGAGCAGCTGCGCCTCTGTTATTGATCTTTCAGTGAACATCGCTTCTTTTAACTTTATGTTTATGATAAACAAATACTGCAAACGTATATGATCGTGACATTCAACCACCCACACAAGCCACCAGCAATTATCCATCCACCCACCACCCAATCATTTATTAAATAACTCATTCATTCATTCATTCGTTCATTCATTTCGTTCGTTCGTTCGTTCATTCGTTCGTTCGTTCGTTCGTTCTTCATTCATTCATTTTACTTCGCTCTTTCTAATATTCTAATATTCGTTAACTCATTCGCTCACTCATTCTTTTATTCATTCATTCAATTAATCACGCACTCGCTTACTTGCTACTCACGCATCCATCCATCCATCTTTTCGGGTTGTTTCATTTGTGATTGAAGTAGAATGGCGAAAAGTTTTCTTAAACGTTTTTTTGCATGGTTACACTAACAATCCGTCACCGAATATGAAGATAGATATACTTAATTCTCAAAAATCCCAAAGATGTTACCTGTATGATGGTATAAAATAATGCCTAAATGCTCTAAAACAAGTTTACAATTTTGGCCTAGTGATAAAACGGCAAACGGGACCTAATATAATTTTAAAATTCGAATGCACGAGCCACGAGAGATAAAGATGACGCAAGTTTCAAGCCTTCTTCAACTTCAAGGTAGATGGAGCAAACACGAGAGTAGAATGATTGTTGAGTTACGTAAAACCAGCAGTTCCGTTTTTTGGATATAAGTCGACGTGTTGCAAGCAACATGTTGAACTTGATTGTTCATTCAAAGTTAGTTTTTAAGAAAAGCAATCTGGTGAAATTATCATTTTAAACTTGTGTAATGACTCTGATTAGAGTTACTTTCCAAAAAGCACAAGTGGATTATAAAAAAGAAAGACAAGCGTGGAAAAATAAACGGAGAACACAGACAGGAACATAAAATATGACATACCTTAGGAACATACCAAAGTCATTTTAATTAACCGTACATTCTCGAAGATCTTCCATAAGGTCTTCAAAAGTATTACTAATGTCTTGGCACTAGCAAGGCAAACATTCATTTTCAAGGCAGATTCTTCCCTGCACTTGGTATTTATATCTGTGGGTAATATTCTTCTTATTTGGAAATCAGATTTCATTCTAGTAACATAAAGAGAACTGCGAAAGCTATTGGAGAAGGCTTGGCCACCAAACTGGGAAATTTGTGTTCTATTTATTTCTCATGTACTTTTTATCGTTTGGCTTGATTTGTGAATTTTGTCTACAGACACCAAGTTGGCTTTTCATACGACAGCCAAAAAAAACAGAGCGATTAACATTGATGGTTGCGTAGCACTGGTAACATAAGCAATTTTGAATTAACTGAAAAGATGTTCCAAAAAAATCGTAGGATAAACTAACTGGTTTTGTAAATATCATTATTTTAGCCTGTGTAACCGACTCATTAAATCCAGGTATCAGGGAGTAAGACTAAGAGCATGCGGTCTAACAAGAATAATGCTCGCAGAGAAAAGACGCCTGGGAGAAGAATGTTCACGATTGGTCACTATTCCAACGACGTCTTCTACCAGGCGTCGTTTCTGTGCGCACATTTATCACCTCGTGCTCAGGCTTCGCACGCGCAGAAACACTTGAAACTATCATTACCCCACACTTAGCGAGTCTGTCACACAGGTTACAAGATTAAAACTATATTATCAACTTCCGGTTTTTGTAGTGGCGGAGTTGCTTAGTCGAGTGTTGCTTTAACTTAATGTCGGCAGTAATACAGGTGTGAATCTAAAACAGTTACTGCGAAAAAAATCAACGAAGTCCTTTTACTGAGAAACATTTATACGTGCGTAAGAAAATTATAGGAAGACCTCAGATTCTCTGTTGTTGATTAAATTTATAAACGTATCCGAGATTGTTCCTTTTAGCTAAATCATGGAATCTAAGTACCGATATTTTCTTCTCACAGACATTTTTAAACCCGTATTTTGCCGTATAAAACAATGCCGTTTTAGTGCTGCCAGTTTGAGCCTTAGATCATATGTCAGCGGCTTACCATTTGGGGCTACATACTTGGGGCTTCACAGCCGAAAATGAGTGTGGATTCAACACATATGCGTATTATATTTAAAAGCTCAAGCACTATCAGGAAACGTTTTATTAATAAAGCCCTGAAAATATTGATCAGGTGTCAAATTTCCGACACTTCTTTAGATACCTCGTAGAGGGTGGTGTCATGTCTTGGCCTGCCCTAATTTATGAGCTGGGAAAATCCGTGGCCAACGAAATTATCTTTAACCAGAGAAATTTTCGGCTGCCTTTATACTAGAGGCAATTTGTGCTATATTCATCACTGAAAACATGTTTGGCTTTCCTTCGACCAGACTTTTATTCAGCCGACAGGGACAAAAAGGAAGAGACAGTGGAATTCTAGATATCTTGTCCCTTGATCCCCTCAAAAGGACGAATGTCAACATTGTTATTGCACTACTTTCCTGCCTAACCCTGTTTTGAATTTGGGCTGTTTCATTGCTGAATCAGTGGATTTTCTCTCTTTCAGAAGTAATGTTATTTATCCAAACAATTTTTTACCAAACAGCTTTTAAAGAAAACGCCTTAATCCACCGAAAGACCTTTGATCAATCACTCACTTATTTCGATGCAACCAATTTTTTACTTTGTGAGACATGCGGCCCGCAAAGTAAATCAAGATGATGCATAACAAGAAAAATAACTACAATCCAACTTAATCTCCCCATAAAACAGACCATCTGCATGATATCTACTTAGATTAGTATAGTAACTGAACATTGTCTGTTTATAGTGTTCTAGTTTTCTGTCGGTTGAGCTCAAGCAACCACGATTTGCCAGTACTTACCTGTCATTTTGTAAATCTCTTGCAAACAGGCGAGCGATCTGGTCGCAGAACCGACAAACTTGTACCAAGTTTATTCGGGTTTTTTGGGCTCGAGAAGTTATCAGGAAAAATGATTGCAATGAGTTTCACTTTTATGAGTGCCCGGTTGTTGCCATAGATATAGAGAGGGAATAAGATTTTAATTGCATTCTTCATCTCAAGCTGAAATTCAGGGTGTTTTCGTCCAAACCTGCATAACTGAAGAACAAAGTTAGATATTTCAATTCCCCAGAGCATGAAATCGTATAGCAGTTTTCTGTCGAGTGTTAGGCAACAAAACAGCAAAAATCAGCTACACGTTTTTTATAAGAACCAGTAAATTTGGCCGAGGCTCGTTCTTAATTTTTTGGCGATTTGAGCCTCAAATTGTTCTTAAACTGTTCTTAACTCTACATATGTGGTTTAACTAAATCGAATAAAAACTAAGTCTAAGGTTTTGCAGTACATGTATTGGAAAACGAATTGCTTGGCAGGTGTATTTTCTGTCAATTCATCCCCGCAGATTTATCAATATCATGGATTCGCTGAGTCATTTTCCCGAGGCGATTTCCAGTGATTGTCCCAGGATTAGTTTCATATTGTTCAAACTGTCTAAAAAAATAGAATCGAGCCCGAGCCTCAGCTTGTTCTTAAATTGTTCTAAAATTTTGGCCAATCTGAGCCTCGTTCTTATAAAGTTGTTCTTGTAAAAAAAGGGTGTATTAAGGTTTTACATTGTTTTTGGTATTCTGGCAAAAGCTAAATCAGTTTTACTCAAAATATTAAAACTAATGCGCAGGTTGCTAACTTCAATTCACAACTGATATTAGACCGGCTTGGCTGTGGAACGTGCATTTCGTCACATTAAAATGAAATAATTTTGGGAGAACCAAGGTCTTATTGACTGTTTTGAATACGAAACAATTTTCAAAATTTCTCTCTAGTTACTACTGGGGGGACGAAAGGGAGTAGCTTATTTAACTTGTGAGGTGCGACGTGCTTTTAATTATTAATTAGTAACTAAATTAGAGGATGCACCAGAAAACGCTTTACTTTTTTAACATACGAAAATTAAGAGTGTGGCAAATTTCAGTTGGTGGTTTGTCTCACGAAGACTCAAGAAAGCAAACTAGTTAGAACAATTGGTCTTTTGGCTATTTTTAAGAAAAAAAAACTATGATTATGACTTATTTTAGCTAGCCAAACAGTCTGCATTTGAGTTGATTACAAAGCGAGACACTCGAACAACTTCAATTCGAAAGCGATGTAGCTTCAAGTGAGTGCATTACCTGTTGCCATGGTGACTATGGTGGGAGGCACAAATTGGGGATAAGTTTGTTTTTTAATACATATGTTTAAGGCTGCATTATTTTGTTCGAAACTGTGCTCTCATCAGACCCTACCCAAGGTAACTACAAGTTCTAGATGACCGATCTAGATCGATCTGTTCGTCGGCGCTTTTGCTTTGATAGTCATTTATTGCAGACAATGACGTAACGTCCGCGTGATTAATCGATATAAATTGGTCACAACTATTTCCAAGTAGAAAGAGAATTCTGCTTTGTTCAATAGGAAACGAATTGGTTTTGTTTCTTGTGCAAACAATTGAGAGATTGGTTGAATACTTGGATGAAAGTTAAACATAATTTCCTATGTAAAGTCATGTTGTATTTGTCGTCAGTTGCTCACTGCAGTCGAATATAAATTGACTCCATTTCTTTCTTCGTACAAGTCGGTTTACTGTAATTAAAAATTAAATAAGTAACAGTTGCTCATTTTGCAATGATTCAGCAAGAAGCGCGCTGGGGCACGACACTAAAATTTATAGAGAAGACTATAGCAAAAATGTTTGTATCGATCTCAATTTTATAATCGAGTTTTTAAGTTTTCTTTGCGGCCAATTTAGCAGAAACTCAAATCAAAACTCTAATCAGAACTTGAACAGATCCAAATTTGATCAACCCCCAAAAAATACGCCTCTCTAGGGTTTAGTCAAGTATTATTTAATTTAGGATTGCCAAACCTGAATCCGGCGGGACGAACGACCAATACCGCGAACCGAACAAGAAAAATTGGTAAACGCGAAAGAGTGCTTGAACATGTTTGAACACTGACCATAAACTCTATAACTACCTCAGGACAGTACGCCCATGTGGTTACAGTTGCCTCGACGTTTGGCTTGTGGAGTGCTTGTTTTCATGAGGGAATGTTATTGTAGCTCTTATTTTCGAAATGTTGAATTTCTAATTAACTTAGATCCTGACCTTTAGTCTTTGTGACATTATCAGATGCATACCTATACTTTGAGCATGACAAACAACCATATTCATTTTGTCGCGTGGCATTCATTGACATTATGCCGCTCGAGATCAACACAAAATTTAATGAATTAAGTTAAGGGATAATGCTTAAAAGATGGGTATTTTGCATCTATTCTTGTCACCACAGCTTCTGTGACTGAAATTCAAATCATAGTTATTGACCAACAACACGAAACGCTTATTTACTTTGTCTTAGCGTTGTGTTGGCACGTGGTGGTAATCTGATGGTTCGGCGTGCTTATGCGATACGCTCTGTTTCGTTCAGACATTCATTAAAAAGTAATAAGCATTTAATGCTAATTGCTGCGTTGAAGATCAAACTTTTGTTAAAGACAAAAGACGGCTTGGTGCCCGGTGGTTGCTTCCATGTAAAACTCACTGAAGCACAGCGCTGGCCCGCAGTCTCACTGGCTCATGACTTTTCTACGCAAACTCTAACTACTTCGTTTAAACTACCTTCTTTTAGATTCTGTTTTATTCTCGCTTGATCTGGTAATCAATCTATGCTTTTTGAGCAGCTTTCTGGAAAAGCCAATTTCAACTCCGCCCCGCAAAGGGCAGGTGTCTTCTTGGAAGCTTTGCATGACAATACAGTTTGTTAGGCACGCGTCTTACTTGCGTAATGCTTAAGTGAGCCACGTGGTGAAGGCCCAGCGAGTAAATAAAAACTATGTGCATGCCTTCACACAAAACCTTTTGTCTCGCTCCTGAAATGCATCATACTGGAAAAGTAACCCACAATTCGTCCCCGTTTCATCTTGTTGTTCCAGTCAAATACATATCGGGAAATAATTAATTCCTTGAGGGAAGAAACTATAAAAAAATCTCAAAAACATATAAGCGTTGGCACGCGCCACTTATCAAAGTATTTGAGGGCAATTAATTCGAAAATGATAATTTACCATGCGGTCTTTCACAGCTATTTTCAAATGACAACCACACACCACTCGCACTACATAATCTGGTGGTGCTGCGACAGTCGTTTCGTCACTTACACTGTGTAACGCTCAATATTTGGGTATTTTATTTTGACTTTGTGATAACCTATTCAATTTAAGTCTATTTGCTGGAAGAAGTCACCCAAAACAAAACTAAACACTGATTACAACTTGCCATCAATAGTAAATATTGATAAAAAATCTGTTTTTTGGAAGAAGGCATAGTTACATGTTAGAAGTAACGGTACCT
>JAOBYF010022234.1:0-20842 GCA_025403605.1 Parazoanthus darwini
TTCCTGTCTTGAACGTCGAAAATACATACCAAGATCCACTTAACTTAAATTTTTGTTTTCTCGATTTTTTTTTCACAAAAACAATTTAATACACCGTTTCTACTTAATGTCAGGTGGAGTTATGTTCTTGTCATGTTCTCATATTCATCGGTCCCAAGTGGGCCGGCCCGCATTTGAACGTCAAAACCCGCCAGGCTAGTGAAGAAACCGCACTGCGCTGGGATTCTGTAATTCCCACCAAATCTGATCGCTTGATGTTGAACGAGAGCTGCGATGTGGCATTAGCCGACATTAGGTCTCAGAACAATGCAGTCGAGAATCGACTTTCTCCAAAATAGTCTAAAAATGAAAGAAATAGCGTTTTCCGCGATTCCGGGAGAGCTTGCCCCCGGGACCCCCTTAAAACTCACTCCTTCGAGCTTCAGAGCGAGTGCTCCACCAGCATTGGTCCACCTAAAACTTGAGAGCGATACATTTTGACACAGCTTCAACACCCTTTAATATACAAAACGTTCCAGACATAACAAGTGTATCACTGTCATTGCACACAAGCCAGATAGCTTTAATTTCAGAACCTTGGGTAAATAAAGAGATATTGTTACACGAAAAATGGCCGCCTATGTTGTGGTCACACGTGTCTGCCGAGTTTCCACTACTTGACCCAATTTCCTTCAATGAGTTTCTTTCAACGACTTCGACTAGGGCGCAGGTGAAGTTTTATTAAAAGCAGTGAAACACGTGTCTTTGTAGCAGTACGGGCTGTCTAATTGAGCACTGAAAAACACCCGAAGCCGCAAACACACTTGAATGATGTTACATTGTTCAATGTACAATTTTCAGAACACACTAAGAGGTATTATTCGAGAACATGAAACAGTTGCGCGTTCAAGTGTCAGCCGACTGGAAATCACACTTTGGTCCCGTTTCAAGTGTTCACACGTGCGTGAACGTGTCCTCAAGAGATCTGGGGCCTCCGAGTTTGGAGTGTGGTACATGTATGATGTTTGTCAAAACCACGATATTTACTTCAACTGAAAACGAAATGCAGATAAATTAACACAAGCACTAGCCAGAAATTAGAACAAAAACAGGGATAGTAACTTAAACAGTGAAGTGTAGAGGGTTTTTTACTTTTGTTTTTAATCAAATAAAAACGCTTTGATTTTATGAAATCGCGTGCGAAGGGCTAAGTTTTCCCGCCAAATGCAAAACGATTTATATTTTGGCGCCAACAAAAACGCAAGGCGAAAATCAAATGTCCAAGCCAAAACAAATTGACGTTCTCACATACGAGAAGGAGTTTTTAGCTATATTTTTTTTTCAAGAATTGGCTTCGTATTACGTTTGGTGACATTGCATTGAGTTTGTTTGCAGATGATTGACTACCGCCATTTTTTTGACGCTTTGTCTTCTGTGACCGCAAAAACAAGAAATTGAAGTAAAATGAATTGACGGTTTGGGCGCTAAGGCTTGTCCCTTTGAGGGCAAAAATACTGATAATGTTGAAAACGTATATTTTGTAGAGGAAAGTACAATAGCTGAATGTATGAGTGAATGAATGAACGAACGAACGAACGAGTGAATGAGTTCACGAGTGAGTGAGTGAATGAATGAATCATGAATGTATTGCCTTATCTTGTCGATACTTAAACCGACTCACGAAAGCATCGCTTTCCCTGTGACAGCTTCTTGACATTTTTAATCGTCAAAACTCAGATTTCATCATTTCAAGATTTACGAATTTGTGCATGTGTCGCACTAACGACCTTTTTTTCTCGTTTTTGCTTTTCGATGTTTGAATTTTGGAGAACAACGTAGCCGAATTGCGAAGCGATCAGATTTTGCTCGGAAGATATTTTGGTTACAGTAAACAGCTGTGTGCATGCAAATTACGACATTTTTCCCAACATGTCAAACATTAATATTGACACAGTTTGAAACTGAAAGTTCTGGAATAAAACCAATCAATTCGCTAGTTCTACTTTTATCAACAGCGCTATTACAGACAGATAAATTTGGAAATTTTACAACAACATACACTCGTCTGGATGTATTTCATCATGGGAATAAAAAGATGTTTTTGGATCCTAAATATACAGAATAAATATTCTTTCAGTAATTAAAAAGTTTGGTTTTCTCTTATTGCAACACCGTCACAATTGCGTAACATAAAATCCCGTTTGACATGTGTGTATAAATCTTTATTTCAACCGGTAACAGCTGTCCGCATAGTTTACATTTTAAACGGAGAAATTTGATTTTTTGTTTTTCAAAAAATCTATTTAGCTGTCATTTTTTTCTATTTTCAGAGACCTTTTTCGCGAATTTCGTAATATCGCTCATGTTTTCCGCTCACATGCGTGAGTTCTCAGAGACCACTGATTTTCAATTTATAAATATATATTATATATTGCCTTCGAAATAACATTAAGAAAAACAATCAGAATCTGAGGAAAACCTTTTAATGAATGATCACTTTTTTGTGTTTTGCTCCATTATGTCTTGTAAGTTGTATTGAGATATAGATAATACAGCAAAATGTCCAGCCGTTTGAATTATATATATGGAAGCATACTCCCCAATATTTCGACTTGTAAAATTTAAATAAAAATCTTCATCTTTACTTGAAAGTTTTGTTTCTAGGCTACCGAATTAAAACCAAGCAATCCGCGAGGTGGAATATTTATTTTTCATGAGACCGGAAGGAACCAATATTAATGCCTGACCTGTGAAAGGAAAATTCGAGAACTATTGTTGCTTTCTTCATCGAAAGTAATTTTTGTCTTCTGTAATGATTTATAAAAATGTAAATTGAAAATGGAAGTAATCGTATTCTCCCAGAACTATTGAAATCTCACATTTAAAAAAATCTAGAAACAAGAAACTCAATTTGAGTAATCTCAAATCTTTTATGTTTTTTTAGCGAGTCTAGTTTGTTTGCTGCATGTGTTGTCTTATTTTTTAAAAAACCATATTGTATTATTCACCAAGTTTTGTTTAGAAAAAAAGTTCTTTCTAACTCATGGGTGATTTTCACTGGCTTCCGCTCGAGAAGCCCATTTCAAGATTCTTCTAATTACCTACAACACTTTGCATGAACGTGCTCTAGCCTATATCAAATAATTACTGCAACCCTACAAGCCTGTACGAACCCTCGGAACCCTGTTTTGTTCCCAAGTCCTTTGGTGCACGTGCACTTGAAGTAGTTTTAGATTTGTATTTTGATTTCTTTATTTTAGAGCAATCGTTTTAGTTCTTTAGTAGTTCTCTTTATGTTCTATCTGTAAGGAGCGCCTTAGGAGCCTTCAAGAAGCGCTATAGAACCATTCTATTGTTGGTGTTGTTGTTGTGTTGTAAAATGGCAGTAATGACTAATGTGAGTATTTCATAGGCTATAGGTTAAAGTTTATAGCTTATACCTGTAGTTTGCGTGAGTTGGGCATTTCTGCTTTCAATATTAATACAGACTATGTGTTTGTATTGCAGTAACACATGTTCATAGTTCGTGAAAGCGCACAGGTGTAGGCCGCCTAAAACACAGTCGACACGCAAAAGTTATCGTTGCTGGAAATATTCTGAATTGACACAAAAAGGAGGATCCAAGTTTTATGTTCTTTTTGGCTTGAGAATGCAAAACCCTAATTAACATTTGTTTCGTGTAGTGTACATTCATGCGAATTTTCTACTGTGCCGGCTGAAAATGTTTTACAAAATTTGGGGCTTTCGCTTTCGCCTCTATACATGCGGAATTGCAGCTCATTTCTTTATCAATGTATTCACTTCTGGAAGTGGAGCAGCGTTGCCCAAATTGCAGGTATAGACCACTCTATTCGGTTAGATATATACATATAAAATAGAAGCTATGGAACAAAGCTGCGCCTTCGATTACGAGATTTATTATCATAAAGAAAGAAAATACAAGATGTTTGAGCGATAATGCTAAATATTTGTTGGAAGCGAGGGTGGGAAGGAAGTTTTGGCTCGTGTACACGTGTTTTAGCTTGGCCTGGTCGGTTCGAGTTTCCCCCAAGTGTGCGTACGTGGTTGATTGACGCGACGCTCAGCATTACCTTCAGCCACTCACAGTCACAAAGGAAATGGACATTTTGGGCACTCAGGATAGACATAAAATATTATTTTCCTTTTAAAAGAAAGAAAGAGAAAAGAGTTGAACCTCTCCCAAATTCGCCCGTTTTTTACTCTAAACATGTAGCTAATCGAAGTAGAGTTTTCAATTTTTTTCTATTATAAATTTTGTTGCATTTAAAATTTTGTTACCCTGCGGGCAGAGATCTCTCGTGTCATAACGCGCTCCTCGCGTTTTTTCATGGAGACGTGAGAGGTATTTGCTCGCAGGCTAAGTTTCTATTTTCTACCATAGCAGCCACTAGGGCTGTAATAATAAAACATGCATGAAAGCACCGAATGTGCTACTTGAAGAATTTTTTCAAATGTCTGGGAAGGAAATCGCATGTATTATAATACTTCGCTTTGCAAAGTGTTTCCGACGTCCAACATCGGTGATATAGATCATATCCTCGTTCTTTTCCGTTTTGTATTTCTCAGATGTGGGTGGAAATTGAACACATCTGATTGTTTTGTGTTGCCTCAAACAGCTTGGTGTCTGGTGTAAATTTGACAACACGGCTGGCATTTGTCGTGGTTTCTAATCTAGCGAATAGATTATCGCGGATTTGGGCCTTGATTGTTCAATATATTTTATCACGCGCTCTTCAGTTATCACACAGACTGAATATCAAGCAAGGGTTCAGTGCACACGGCCCGCCCGTTTTCCGCTTTTTGCTGCAACTTTATAAACAGAAACTGCATGGCAACGTGGAGTTTGTTAATCAGACTTAAAGAGTCTTTAGTCTCTTAATTGGCTTAGCTTTAAATACGGAACAATACAGTATTCCATGTTGTACAAAGTTTAAAACAGTGTCATTATGGACAAGGCGCGCTGCATGTGTGGTGCAGTTTAAAGCTTAAAACATCGTGTAAAGCCGTTAGAGACTAGAAGTACGGAAATGCTAATAGTGCACCAAATCGCTAGTCTGAATAATAATTTTTGGGAAGGAAACTGTAGCAAGTTCCGCTTATGACCACAAGTATATTCCCAGAGGCAGAAGGCCACGTCACGAGTTCGTCTCGGAACTGACTTCATCGCGTTGTCACTTGAATCCCTTCCATTTTTGCAATCTTCTATATTTATTTCAGCGAATGATTAAATAGCGAGACCATTTAAGACTAACGGGACGTCCTTGAATAAAAGGAGTACAAATACTTTGCGGTGTTTTGGGGAAAAAGAACACGGGACTTAAAAAGGTTATATGGTTAGAAGAGGAAGGGTACTGTGACGTTGTGCTGGAACGTCAAATAACATAATAAAGTTAAACATGACTTGCACGTGTTGCTCCACTGAGTTAAACATGTAGTGGGTTGCTCGAGACACCCAGTACACTGCGTTAGTGTTGGTACTATACCAGCAGAACATCTACTGTGTTTATCTCTGTATACTGTATCTGACCTTGACTCTTTGATCGCAAGACTAATATAGAATAAAAGACTCGAATCAAATCCTGGCCATATAGTCCGCGTATTGTCAAATGGCGACGAACAGTCCAGTTAGGTGTTCTTTACCGCCTTCCACCCCCGGGGGAGTTGACCGGCGTTGCGCGGTGCCCTCTTGCGAAATTTTGTGCTCAGAGAAAGCGTTTGAGTAACAAGACTTTCGATTTCTAAAAGGTTTCAAGTTGCACAGAAAAACCTGTGAAGTCGGATGTCCCAGAGCGGTCGCATGCTAGCTGGCATTTAGAGTTTGGTGGACGAGACATTCCGTGGATAAGACATGCTGAAGCTGCGCTCGCGCACACTCGTGATCTTTGACCCTTTTCGTTGGCACGTTATTTCTGTTTGTCACATGATGACGATCCTTTGAACACGCTTGTTCCGTCCTGCGTGAAAAGTACAGGATTTCTTAGCTGCATTTTCCCTTTTTATTGCTTTCAAAATCGAAACTGTTAGCACACAAGTGGTATGGATAGAATTAGAAACTGTGGTTTTGTGAACCGTTGATTGGCATATAGGGTGACACGTAGTTCACGGTTCGATGGGAATCAACAATGGTAAAAGCAGTTGCTATGATGCTCGATTTACACAAGTTTTTATTGTTCCGTATACGTAGCCTGACCTCATCTCATGACAAGCAAAACTAGCTAATAAATTCTGTTTTGATTTGCATGAATAGTTAAGAATCTAGTGCCGGTCATGATTCATATTTCCGCTTAGATATCGAAGTTGCGAAAGAAATAAGTTTACCTTTTTTCCGTCTTAAGTAAGAGTTCTGTCGGAAGTTGCGTTTTAGCAGCAGCATACTAGCTAGGAAACCTGTTTTTCAACATGTTTTTTTGTAGTTGATCTGGTTGTCATGTGTGGATTATATAATGGTTAAATTACCATATCAGTCTGACATCGCGCGCTGAGACCAGTTTAAACGTTGTGGTAATAAGTTTTTGTTTATCGCAACCAGAGAATGTTTTTAAAGAAATTGAAAATTAGGATTGATTCTCGCTGTGAATCTTAGCTGTTTTTTTTATGTCTGTTTAGCCGTCGTCAATAAACACATCTTCAATTGTACAAGAGAAATTGCTTGCTTTGTCTGTTTCGATAATTTCTCTTATGCTAAAAACATTCATTATGCCCGGCTCACTAAAAAGCGCCTCTTTTATCTGAAACAAGAACCCGCCGATTATCTTCATTGTGTTTTTAAAGTCAATCCGCCGGGCCTTTTACCGAGAATTAAAGGAAGAAATTCGATTGGAATCTGAGCAGATCAAGTTTCCGCATGCTATGCAAAGAGCTTCTATGACATCACGTATCCCTGAATGCCACGCATAATTGGCGATGGTAAATTTGTATCCCGTTTAAGCAACATGAAACAACAAAGCTTTGTTCCCCAGGAACAACAGTGTCATTTTCGTTCTTTGTATAAATAATGCTGAGAGCTCATTTCAAAATGTTCCCCACGCTTTTCGAAAGTTTCCCCGACATCACAGTGCTGAGAGTTAAGGGTTGGGAATTGCATTGTTGCCCCAAGAAGATTTTTGACGTATGTCCTTGTTTGGCTATTGGGGCGTTGTTTTCATCCTCCAGATTTCGAAGCAAAGGAAGTGATTGAGCCAATCGAGTCATCAGCCGACAGTCAAATAAATATTCATGATGTGTTTGAAAAGGCAGATTGTTTTCTGTGACAGCTCTCAAGCTATGACATCAGAAGTATGATTTTTTTACCCTCGAAGGGAGGATGCTGTTTACAGAACTTTTGTTTCGTGCTTTTCGAAAGAAAACTCCAGAAATTTATGCACGGTTTCAGCTTCGCATTTCAAACGCTTGAAATTGATATCCTGGAAGGGTTGTTTGATGTTGTTATGAAATATGGTCTTTGAATTGTGGTGTTGCGTTTGGCGTGATGACGTCACAGGAAGTGAAGTGATTTCATTGATTGTTTTGACGTTAGATGAGCCGTGTCATGGCGCGACGCGGGCCAAGGGATATATGATAATTTTCAATCTTCGCTAAATTTAGATTTTATTTGGTCCTTGAGGGCGTTTAGATCGAGTTTCGCGTCACACAGAATTTTGCTGTAGTCCATTGCGGAGTGCTTGTGCTAACAGCGCAGAGATTGAAAGATATATCTGCATTTTTTGACTACGATTTTTTCGTCGAAAGCGTCGGATCACGCACTCACGCACTTGAATTATCGACGAAAGCTTGTCTGGGAAGAGATAATGTAATCGAAAGAACCGAAGCATCACAGCCGATATTATTTTTTCACTGGAACAGAATGAGCAAGGAGGCTTAAAAGCTAGAGCTTCACAAAAACTTGCGAGGGAAGATAATTTGTTCTTAGTTCTTCACCTTGGCTTGGAAAGGACGGCGTCTATTTGTTTGCTTTGGATTTGTTCAATATAAACCAACATGGCGGCACGTTTTCAAAGACAACATTGTTTTCTGTGCGATCTGCCGCATTCTCCTTGGGCAATTTTGAACGATTTCACTGAACCTGTGTGTCGGGGCTGTTGTAACTATGAAGGCGCTGATCGCATCGAAGACGTTATTCAGTACTCGAGATATTTGAGGCAGACTTGGGAAGCAAATAGCGGGACCAGTCGCCCGAGAGGAGTAAAATCTGAAAGGCTAAACTCTGCCGGTTCTTCGATGTCTTCAACTCCGAGTCCACCACCTTCGTCTGCAGTAGGAAACGGGAATATGACAACTACCTTTGCAGACCAACGAAGGGCAGTAACAAGATTCCAAAGCCCCATGCGACTCGGAGTGCATGATATGTCGGAGAACGCTCAGAATCTTTATTCTAAAAGCACTTCTCCCGACCCGAACGGTGTGGCAAAGGGACATCGGACCCAGATTCAAGGAAATGTGCCAGTTCGTGATCTGCAAGAGCGAAGGGGCTCGAATTTCGCCTTGGAGGACCCACGAAACGCCATGCTTAACGGAAATGCGATTTTTCAGCGGGGCCAACCTCCATTGACCCCAAATGGTCTTTCGAGTTTTCCGACCGACTCATTTCCACGACCTGAACTTGTTCGCGACACTCTTTTACGATTAAACACTGCTACGCCGTTCGACATTCGATTCAAGAAAGACCATAACCTGGTTGGCAGGTTGTTTGCCTTTGATATGAGCAATAAACCTGGAATGGAATACGAACTGAAAGTGTTGGTGGAATATCCGCGCGGTTCAGGGATTGTGTTTCAGAGTGCTGCAAATGTGGTTAAACAGATGTACAGCGAAACGGTGAAAGATTTTGGCAAGGGACTTTCATCGGGGTATAAATATCTTGAATACGAGAAGAATCATGAGCGAAGTGAGTGGAAACAGCTTTTGGAGTTGTTGCCAGATCCTGTTAGATATTTCAAAGAACCGGTGAATCATGATCACCTACCCAGTCCTCACCTCGACCCTGCCTACCCAATCTTGCCAAATGTCAATCTCAACTTTATCAACAGCCGGTCTGGACACCAACCTTTTGGTCGTAAGAGGGCCAGAGGGATTGATCTGGAAGAGTTTGAGATCGCTGCTAGCAAAAGAGCTGGTCACCCTGTGATGAGAGGGCCAAGAGAGGAACATCACAAACATCAGCAGTGGATGCAGAGTCAAGCCGAGTCTGTAAAAATGACAATAAATTCCACAGGAACCCCTGTGGCACTGACACCAGGGGGACCCATCCCAACTGCACCCATTTCCCCAATGGTGTCTACCCCCATATCCAAGTCAAGTCCAGTGGTACTCCAAGTATCTGAGGCACCGTACAACCGTTCACAGCCCAAGTCTCCTATAAGTTCATTGATGAATGTTGCTGGTCGATTTGAAGGACCAGGATCACGAGAAGAAGGCAGGCCAGGAAATGGTCCCAATTCTGAAAGAATTTCACCGAGGCAGCGGAACTCGCCAAGACCGTCGCCACGCTCGAAAACTCCAGATGTCCAGAATGGTCAACACAGTGAACCAGAGAAAGAGAAGAGTCAAAGCATTCTCACCTGCAGCATCTGTCACGACAGACTTGAGGACACCCACTTTGTCCAGTGTCCATCGGTTGGAAATCACAAGTTCTGTTTCCCATGTTCAAGGGAAAGCATAAAGGCACAAGGAGCTGGCTCTGAAGTGTTTTGCCCCAGTGGCGAGAGGTGCCCCCTTCAGGGTAGCAATCTGCCTTGGGCCTTCATGCAGGGAGAAATCGCCACAATTCTTGGAACAGCAGCTGACTTTCCAGTCAAAAAGGAGAAAGAGGTCTAAAGTCTGGACGTTCAAGATGCCAGTTAAGAGTTAAACATTAAAAAGGCATGAACTCATAAATAAAGGGCATAATATTGTTTATAAATAGAATTAGTGGAACAGAGCTGTTTGTGCTACTTTCTACAGACCTCTATATTAGAGGTGGATAAATGCTGGTGTGAGATTACTCTTTAAATCATGAAAACTTGAGTTTTGGTCTTTTTGTGGTAATTTTGTTTGCTGTTTCAAGGTTAAGATCAATGTAAACTATTGTCTTGCAATCTTTCATTCGTTTTTAGAGACATTTGCTAGTGGAAAATTATTGTTTCTTTTGTGAACAAGAATATACCATTTCATTCCACATTTGGTCATTACTACATGTAATTCTTGATTGGACTGTTATTAAAATAGTGAAAGTTTTTTAGGTTAGAATTCATTTCAGAGTTGTATGTGTTCATTTCCTTTTTTTGTTAAGTGCTAAGATCTTAGGGAATTTTCTCAATGAACCAAAGCATAAAGTGATGATATAAATAATAACTCTTGCAAGTATTTCAGTTTTTGTGTAAATGGCTAAAATCTTTCCAATTCATAACTGTCAAAACATTACAATGTAAAAAAAAAATTTCTTCAAAAATTTTAAATATTTGATGTCATTAGTGTTTTTGTTTTGGACAATCATAGAAAAATAGTCTAGACCATATGATGGCTAATAAAGTTTTTGACTAATGGACTGTTGCTTCCAGATAATTAAGGCTAAACAACAGAAGAAATTTAGTTGTCTTGTGGGTCTGCACACATTGTGTTTTGCCATTTTACAGAAAACACTGCTGAAAATATTCAGTTCTGTATTGGCCATAGCGTTGATGAAACAAAACAGAAACACTATCACATCATGTTTGGCTGGAAATAATTTAAAACTGCAACAGTCTTTTACTTTATATTTGATAGATTAAAAACATAAATTGTTACTCTTTGAGGTTTCTAAAAAACAATTTTGGAAAATTGGTTCTAGATTGCAATCTTTTGATGTTTCTGTCTGTTCAGAAATAGTAGAAACCGTTTTTAAGACAACATAAGACCAGTGTTTTTAATCCTATATTAGTAAGAATGTATTGAAACTTGTATAGTGCATTTATAGCTATCACTGCTCTGTACATAGTGCTAGCACCAGGCTGTGCTTGTTTCGGTGTTCTATGTAGCATTTGGTGTGTATGATTTGACGCATGTATTGTATAGAAACAAGGGAACACTTTCTAAAAGAGTGATTGTCCTTGAGTAGATTAACGCCATTAGATTAAAGTCATTGGTGTTGTATTTAGTGTTATGTCATATTGTGGTCTGTGAGATCATACATGCCCTGCTAGGGAGTCACGAATGGAGTGAATAACTTAATTCAGGGTTTGGCGTATTAAGTCTGGAAAGGAAGCGGGTTGAATAATTTATGTTTTGAAAACTTTTCTTTGACCAGCTGGACTTTCTCGAGAAGGTGATGTCTTCTTCACCAAGTTTCAAGCTTCAGCTAAGATTTCACGAGATTGACTATCTTTTTTTTGCCTTTGCAGTAATATATTTTTGTTTTTAGTATTGGTTTCTAAATTAGAATGACAGGTCATATATAGTAGCACTTAACTGATGTCACCAGTGATCATCTGAGTGAAGAGGTCTATGTATTATCTGGGCTAATTTTGGAATGGCGTGGCAAAGGTTCAGTATTTACATCCGTAAAGTTCCTACCATATTTAAAATATTGAAATTTGTTAAGCGGCTTGGAAGAGTGTCATGGCATTCTCTATCTGATTTTTTAAAACAGTTGTCTGGATTCAAAAAGCAATCAAGTTGATGTGAATTGGATACAAAGGAAGGCCTACAAAAAATGACATTCTGACCTCAAGATCTATAAATAGTTTGAGATGGAGGGGTTATGAGGGGTGCAGTGGGAGATGGTTGGCATGCAGATGTAAAACTCCAAATGTGAAAGTTTGTGCACACTCCAGTACAAAGGGAAGAAAAGCTCGCCTGCCTTGGATCTTGCCAAGACAGTGGTTAAACCACTTCATTCAAACGAAACCCATTTCCCTAGCAAAATTGTTGAATGATGCAAGTTGCTGGAAAATGGAATAAAATGAGTTTTAAGTACTTTTGGATTTGGATGCAAAAGAAAATCGAGTTACTTTCATTTGGTTATTGTTACAAGGCTCTTGTCACTTGGTGGTGGATGCCCTGTCATGTGAGACTTGCAGTTTTTATCTGGTTTGAACAGTTTTTCAGCTTTTCATCAGTTTTGCTATAGAGATCATCTTAACAAGCTTTTTTAGGACTTATGAGCTAAGAATTATGGGTAAATGTACCAGTTGCCATATTTATTGGTGTGGTCATTTAAATACAGTTTTAAAAGTGTTAGGTCTTGGTACAGGATGCACTAGAAACTTCAACTTACAGTAATTGACAACAGTGAGGTTTGTGATACATGTAAAGGGAGTCAAAATTGCTGAAAAGGAATCAAAAGTGGTAAAAAGAATTTTGTGACTTAAGGATATTTTGGTAATGTGAGCAGGACAGCAGTGAGAGACAATTCTATTGTACACTGGCTTTTTGGGGGTTCATTGTCACAGGAGGGGGCAGAAAGTACCGACAGCCCGTAGCTCGTAAAATAGAAGGAATACAGTAAAGCTTGGAGGATGTGTACAATTTCTCAGTATAAGCAATTTTATTATCTTTGGTTGATGAATGACATAACATCAAAAAACTCAAAATTTGTGGAAAACGTTTTGCAAAAACTGTTAGTAAAAACTACAGTTTCACTGGAAAAAAATAGAAAATTTACATTATGAAAAAACTTTGGGAAAACTTAGGAAATATTTTTGCTGACACGTCACAGAAACTGGTTGCCGTGGAAACATGTTGGTTGGAAAACAACAACACAAAATTGTTCCTTAATAGACTTAATGAAAAGTCACACAACTTTGGAGCACTACCTCTGACAGTTCATTTTATAGAAAGTTTTGAATTTGGTGTGGGCATTTTCTGCCCCCTGTGTAAAATAGGGTTAAATGTAAAATCCCATGATCACTGGAATTTGGTAACTTACTTTGCTTGAGTGAGTGCAAGTGACTAAATGACCAGAGTGAAAGCTTTGCACTTCCTGTTGAACCATTAGAAATTGTAAAATTGGATTTTGCAGAATAGGGGGATATTTTTTACAATTTTCATTTAACTCTTAAGTAGCACCTAAGCCGTCAACTTGCAACCTTAGTCGCAACCTAAGTCGCAACTCGCAACCAAACGGCAATCAAAGTAGTATTCAAAGTCGCAACTCGAAACCTAAGTTTCCCTTTACGGCCACCCCTCACTGTGAGGTTTATCAGCCAACTACAACACCGGTCTACTCTATCGACGAGTGTGTGGTTCTTTGAAGCCCCCGACAGAACGTCGAGAGACTAGACCAACGGCTTAACGTCCCTATCCACGGATGGTGTGGCGAAAAGAAGGTCGCCCAAAGTTCAACCCTCGACAACCTCACACACACTAGGTACACTCGTACATACTCGGATTGGTTTCCTTATTATTTCCACTGTTTGGGCCATATGCAGGATTCTTTGTAGTAATTGAGTAGAATGCTAGCGGCGCAGCAATAGCTGGGGCAGCGATCTAGAGGAGTTTGAGGAGTTTAGGGGAGAAACCATCAAGTACACAGGTTTTCTTGACATTCAGTTTAACAGCGAGGATAGCGATGTACATGTCACTAACATGTTCAAACGAGAACTCAAGGTCAAAAGATTTGTTTCTGATCAATAAAACGATTTGTTGGTACTGACTCGTTAATTGCGGGACTCGTAAAATATTCCTTAAAAAAATATACAAGGTTCAGAGGTAACTTTTCTGTCTTCAATATATAAGATTGAATGAGTCTAGATCTGTGCAGTGGTTGTAGTTGCTGCTAGGCAGTAAAGGCTTCATTCTTTCCATAGATTCCCTTGATGAATCTAAAAAACAATTTCTAGCATTTATTTTTAGAGCTCGTTGTTTTTCCAGTCCTCGTCTGTACGGGTTCGGCGGATGTTCTTGTACAGGCGCTTTCTTAAACCCATTTGTTTCCGAATGTTTGGATTAATCCATGGCAGCTGATTGTTTCGTAAATGTGTGCGTTCAGTTGGCGCGTGTTTGTTAACAGATCTCTCGTACAAAACACGCCCAGTGGGGCCAGACTTATTTACATTGTCAAAAACAGGCATTATCCCATGGGATACATTTGAGGTCCGAAAGAAAGGCTTCTCATTAAAGGCCTTCATCGATCTATTTTCAATAAGTTTCGATTTAGGCTTTGGAAGTTTTTGTTTTGTGACAATGTAAACCAGGTCATGATCACTGATCCCTTCCGCTCAGCCGAAGAGGCATATAATTTAATAAAGTCGGAAATCTTGCATTTACAAGGTGAGCGATAACAGGCACATGGAGGAGCCAGGAATTCCCGCAGCCTTTAATGTCTCTTGAGACAGAAGGTTACCTACTAATGTCTCGATATATCAATTCAATACAGGTTGGTTCAAGGTTTGTTTTATTTGCTGTGCGCTATAACCGTGGAACGAATGAACACTAATATCCCTGGAAAGCCCTTTTTCCTGTCCCGGCGAATTATACGGTAATGTGGGTGAGCGAATAATGAACTGTGTGCCGAGATGTCAATCTTACTTTCAGCTATGAACAATATATCAAACTGACATACGTTGAAAACGTCTAATACCCCGTCTGCCTTTCCATAAATGCTGTTGATATTTAGATGGATAATGTTTAGATTGTTTTGGGAGTAGCCGTTTATGTGAGTGTTAAAACATTCAGAAGTTGAAAAATTAGTGTTACCCGATTGAGAGGTAAAACTTCGCTTGTATCTCCCCGAGTTGAAAAACCCTTGATCATCAAAACAGCTATCAGAAAGCTGAGGCACTGAACAGGCAGTGCATAACTATGTTTAAGAGCGGTAGCAATAACTTCGTAAACTTTTTGCAGTCGTCGCAACACAGTTCCCGGCACAACGGATGCCATCTTGGTCCTTTCTGAGAACCTTACTACAACCTGTATATATCACTTTTGCCTCCCCAGATTTGTTCATTTTGGCCCAGGGTTAAACTCCACATTCTTCGCTCGACCGCTTCTGCAGGGCCGAGCCAATAGTTCTGAAGAAATATAAGGCGATTGTCTTCAGATGGCTTACTTCTTTGTACAGGTAGATTACGCCTACTTGTTGATATCTAATGTTACTATAACGTTTAAACTTATCAACTTTTGCTCTACTACGGAAACCTGAGTTACCATGGCAACTTGACAAGGCCTCGAAATACCTTTTTTTTAGCATTAGATTGCGTTTTACACAAAAACTAGTCGCTGCACTTCCTTTTTTCATTATTTCATCAAAATTAATTTTACACCAAATAGCACATTTAAGGCCTTTTTAAAAAAATTCTGTCAAGAGGTTTTGGCGCCACCTTAATATTTAGATGTGCGCTTTGATGTAAAATTAATTTTGATGAAATAAAAAAAGGAAGTTCACCGACTAAATTTTGTGTAAAATGTAATCAGTTTTAAAAATAGGGTGTGTTTGAGGCCCTACCAAATTGCCATGGAAACACAGTTTGCTGTGGTAGTAAAAGGATTGATAAGCTAAAACGTTGTTTTAAACCAGCTAACAAAAACTGGTACGAATCCATCACGATGTTTGGGAAAGCCTTTCAAAAAGTTCAATGGTGCAGCAAAATGAAAAACGGGTTGGAACCACCTTTAAATCGAATTTAGGTTTGCATAGGACCGCATGCAATAGCGTAGAGATATAACCAAGAGATTAGAACATGGAGAGCAATCATAACTCTTTTTTATGTCATTGTTTGCACTTAATATACAAGATTAGTGAGTACTAGCAGTGTACATAGGCTTTCTCTATACCTTATAAAGAGTGTCGATTAGCTTGCCCCATCTCCTTTTGAAGAGTTCCTTATCGTGATTAATATGCAATATTAATGCCTGTCGCCATGTTGAATACTTGATCAACCTAACCATTAACATTTAATATTTTTTTCTTAATCAGTTTACGTGTTTACATCGTTGACAAAAATGGTTTCATTTCAATTGTACCTTAAGACATTCCCCTTCAGCTGAATAAAATACTTAAAGTACCGTAAATGATCTATTTAACGCCCTGGGCGTTTATTTAATTATTTCAGGGTTTTTTTTGGGGGGGGGCGTTAAATAGATAAAAGGCGTCTTCTGGAGAGAGGCGTTTATTTTTGACAATCGACATTTTACACTTCTTAATAAACGCTTTCTAGCCAACAAAACTAATTGCGATCAGTTTGAATAGCTTCTTATAAGCTTTTCTCAATTTATATTAAGTTGACTCTTTTTATATTACAATTTGTTATTTGTTAATTGTAAATGTTAAAAGGCAAAAAAATAAACTTGAAAGTAACTGTTGTAACAGTTTGCAAGTAGTGTCTATAGTGAAAATAAATCAAAAGTTCTTTACTTTCATAGCAATCCTTGTGTAGTGTAAGTAAACAAAAAAGGTTACACAAGTTCAATTTTAAGTCGTGTCTAATAAACGCCCCCTTTAGGGGGCGGCGTTATCAGATACTGGGCGTTCATTAGAAAGGGGCATCTAACTGAAATTCCTACTTGACCTGGGCGTCTATTAGATACGAGGCGTTTAATAGAGAGTGGGTAAAAAAAGATCATTTACGGTCATGTAATGTGTTACATTTTTGTTTCTTCACTTGAAATCTTATCGGACTTTGCGGTATCAGCCTGGAGTTCCACTTGTGTGCTGTACAAACCAACGGAAGGAACAACATTTGATTTGCTACAAAATAACTTTTTTCCAAGGTATTTGAAAGCTTGCAAATATTTTGGCAAACGGTAAGCGTAAATATAAGGGTTGACCATGGAGTTCATAAGGACTAGCAACAATGCTACTACTCTAAAAACTACAAAAAATTCGCGGTAATTAATCCAGTACATGATGAAGAAATACTCAAAAATTTGATAGATAAAAAAGGGAACAAAACAAGCGATAAAAACAACAGTTAGGATAACAATTCCTCTAGTCACTTTCTTCTCTCTTTCTACTATGTTGCGTAATATGCTAGAACTTTCACAGAGATGTCTCATTGCGTTGGATTGTTTGCGTAGGGCATGAATTATAATGCCGCAGTTAAGACCAAGTCCCAAAAATGCTACTGCACTATGGCAATTAAAAATAAAGTCTTGTTTGATCGTTTCCTTTGTTGAAAAAACTCTCAACACAGTTGCAAGACCAGCAAAATATAGCCATGTAAAAACAATAACGACTCTTACTTTTCGTTTTGTTACTGTGTAGGAGTATTGGAGTGGAACTTTGATTGCAATCAGTCTGTCTATACCCAGGGCAAACAGATTGGTGGTAGATATTGCTACCAGTTCGAATTGACTAATCCCGATATAATTTTGAACGGTGTTAAACAGGTCTTCCTTGTATGCAGCATAGCGGATGTACCACCATCCAATGAAGAAACAGATTGCGGTCCCAATTGACAAATCTGCCACTGCTAAGCTTAACACGAGATGGTTTGATGGACTGCGACGAATATTTTTCAGTGGATCGAGCAGAATGACATCGACAACAAACGTGTTTCTTACGACAATGAAAGCTTCCAACACAAACAATGTGATTCCTGTTATCCACGACAGCAAAGTGAAATCAATTTCCAAGGTATCGACGAAATTCAACCAGCTGTATGTCGTATTTTCTGCCTTTGAATCGTTTATAAACATGTTGCTTGTTATTTCAAAGAAGGCATTTCTCTAAAACTCAAGGTGTTGCCGATCATACTTCTTCCTTGTTGAGATTGTCCAGCTTCATGCGGTAACCTCGACAAAGTGTAATACTTGTGAAGAAATCTGTTGTATTTTTCAGCTACGAATAGCCTATTTAAATATCAAGCTGCAGCTTTTGTAATTAAAAATTTACTTAGGCGAGCTGCTGTTTTTCCCTACTGCATTGAGCGTTGACCTAATGTATAAGGAATGCACTCTTGCTGTTACATGAACAATTATTAGAAACTATGAACAATTATTAGAAACAATAAGGCTGATATAATCGACCAAGTTTTGGGAAAAATTTCAAAATCAGTCTTGGGCTGGGAATAGTCGGAAAGCTCGTAGCTATAATAAAACTTACATATAATTACAATAGTTCAAGACAAAAATTAAAACTCGTAATTTTATTCGAGTCAGTAAAAAACACCAAGGAAAGTTTTCTCTTTTTTTCAACATCTGTTTTCATAACTATTTTTTCAACATCTGTTTTCTTACCTGCATGCTTAAACCGTGACCAAACATAGAAATAAAGACACAATTAAAAACCAGTTTAAAGGTGAGCTTAGTAAATTATTAAAATAATAACTTCAGCCAAAACTATCCACTCCTCGTAAAAACAAGGATGTATGACATTATTTTTGCAGGTTAGAGAACACTAGTGCATAACTATATTATCTTTTATTGAACTGCACAGTTAAAAAAAAATTTAGCGTTGAACTTTTTAACTTAAAGATTAATATATAATGTCGTTGCATGTATGTTTGATAAATTTTCTGTAATAAGACTAATTGTGTTTCTAAACCTGTAGCGTTTGCTTGCTTGGAGGCTTTACTTAACTTTGAGATTTTGATTTCTAACAACAAGATGGCAGCCAAATGTTAGTTAAAACAGCATTTTTCAAATGTCGCCGTTCAAGCTTTTCGTAATTGAGAGGAGCAGATTGATTGTTTTAAAAACAAGGAACTCGTTTTTCTTACAGGAACTCAAGTACGACTTTTCAAAATTTCTACTGCAACTGACTGTATCTCCCTTTATTGTGTTTATAATGAGTGTTGCAGCTCTTTACTGAATCTTTTGTTTTAGACTTGCTCTAGTTTGTTTATGCAGCAATGTTCCTGGATCGAGTTCAATTGTATCGAGCAGAATGACTGACAATAAAAGCGTTACCTACGACAATCAAAGCTAACTTCCAGCGAAAACAATATGACTTCTGTTATCCGATACAGTAAGGTGAAATCATTTTCTAAAAAAATCAAGTAAAGCATCCATCTTAATGTCAAATTTTCTGCTTTTGAATCATTTACAAAAATACTGCTGGTTATTCCATAGAAAAAACAATCTGTGAGATTTAAAATGCTACCGACTAGACGTCTTTGCTTCTACCAAAATGTCTGTGGTGCTTTGAGTTTTGAACAACGCTTGTCCAACAACAAGCCTCTGTTGAACACTTCTTGCAATTTTCTTTCATCAAACTGCAACAGTAAAAGAAATGGTGTGGTGACACTGGTTAATTAGTTTTTTCTTTATAATATTTAGCGGAATTCTAGAATACACTGTCAGAACGAATATTTCTCGCTGTCTTGTAGAATTTTAACATCAAATATTCTGAAAAGTGTTTTTGATAGTTTTGGAAAATTGTTTGTCTTTATTTGAAGGCAAGCTGTTCACAACATCTAACTCTGTTTGTACATGTACCCAAATGTGTTACTATCAAATTGCTGTTCTCAACACCTAACTCAGTTTATACATGTACCCAAATGTGTTACTATGAAATCAGAGACCGTTCCCAACAGCTAACTCAGTTCATATATGTAACCAAATTTGTTGCTATCAAAGACTGTTCCCAACAGCTTACTCACTTCATATAAATACCGAAATGTGTTGCTATCAAAGGATGTTCCTAACACGTAACTCAGTTCATATAAGTACCCAAATGTGTTGCTATCAAAGGCTGTCCCCAACATCTAACTCAGTTCATACATGTACCCAAATGTGTTGCTATCAAAGGCTGTTCCCAACATCTAACTCAGTTCATATATTTTTTCCCAGCTTCTTGGGTTCCTTGACCTTGGCCCTCTGACCACGTGTGACAAGGGAAAATCGAAGAAATCAAAAAACACAGAGTGGCATGAGTTCGAGCTAAAACCAGATGATGGTAAAAAGTACCAGTTCAGGGTGAGAATATTTTGTAGTGGACGCACGACTAGGTTACAAATGACTTACACAGAGTTTTTTATAAGAGTTTTCAAACAAACTGATGGATAGTAACTCTTCGTATTTATGGATAAAACATTGGTTCAAGGTCTTGAATTTAACTACAGCGTGGTCTGTTATGTGGCTAGAATTAACATGTCCATATACTTTGTTCCAAACGCTTTCAAAAAACATGTAAATTTGAGGTCAGTCTGAGCTGCCTTCTTACCACATTCTTAAGTTTTGACCGCGTTGTTATGAAAAAACTGTTAAAAAACTGAGTAAAGATGTTTTGAAGGAAAGTGTATTAAAGACTTCAAGGCCAAGGTGTGACAAAGCGCTCAATTCACGAAGTTTAAAAACTAATGGCATTAAAAATCTGCTCAAAATTCGCAGGTTCCTCTGTTTACAATGACTGCGGACTTGTTTTACAGTGTTCACCTCATTTGGAGGTTACATATTCATAAATAGCAATGATAGGCATGAGCTATTCAGAATTCTGTGTATTGTTGGAGGTTCAGACTTCTAATCGTTTTCGTTGTAGTTTAAGTATATTCAACACCAAGTCGAGGCTATTACTGATATCAGAAGCAACTTGGAATGCGAAACTGGATTATTAAACTAACGGCTCATGCTACTGGGTTTGCATCTCTTTACTAGGCCGGCTCAGAGATCCACCGGGAGCAGTGGATTTATGTGATTGGACTCGCAGCAAGGGTGAGTGACTTACTGAAGACTGGCAGGGGTGTCACCGCTGTCCAGTGTGATATACATGTGCGGACGCCGCATGACTGTTCATTGTGTCTGTGACTGTCTTGGAAATTAATCTTGAAAGATTATGCAGTGTGTCCCTGAACGCTGCTGGAAAATGTCCAGCGAGAATGAAACGGATACTTGAAATGTTCAGTGCGTCTGAAACGGAAACTGGAAGGTGTTGAGTGTGTCTGAAACGGATACCTGAAAATGTCCAATGCGTCTGAAACGGATACTGGAAAAATGCCCAGGGTGCCTATGG
>JAOBYF010022235.1:0-13139 GCA_025403605.1 Parazoanthus darwini
GCTGGGGAAAGGCGGTACAGCTACGGGGGAACGTCGGTACAATGTACCGGTGTACCGGCCTTAAGAAAAACACTGCTATACTATACTGCACTGTATTAATTGCCTTCATTGTATAATAGAAGTCCTTTCTGCCTCCGTCTCTGAAGACCAGTAAATTCATCAACAAACAAGTATCTCCGATCAAAACTGCGGGTCAATTTGTTTGGAATTTTACTGACTTAATTTGAACGAGGCCTGTTCGTGCTTTTCTCCTGTCGTTACACGCGGAGTATACCTACTCATCCTTAAAGTTACCCTTGGTTTGTTTTGCAGTTAATCGCTCTTGTGAAGCAAGTGCGATCATTAATCGACATGCACCAGGTGATCGGCGCGGGGCCGTTCCTCTATGCGTACCTTCGAGAGGTACGGTTTGTCTCTTACTCTCACTTGGCGTCATTTTAGAAAAAACTTAACCAATTTAATTAACAGTATTTCAATGAAATAAAAACAACAATAATCTTTATTCAAAGGTTATTACATTTAATTAATAAAATGTTGTAAAATTCCGCTTAATAACCCTTGGCTTATACGAGTTCATAATTGAAATAGACAGGAAAATGTTTTTTTGACGGGTATAAAAAGCGTTGCAGAATAAGTAAACTGGAAAGAAATAAGACTAACATTTAACATCCAAGTAGGTTTTCGAGTGTCTTCAGGGCTTTTAAACGTGGCAAAGAATATGTGGGAGGTCTATAACGGAAATTTGACAGTGTTTGAAGTATAATTATTTAGAAAGATAACGATATGAATTAGCTAAGCTGAGTCAAGATTTACAGTTAAAGTCTCTGAAAAGGACTTTTATATCTACACGTTTAATAACTCTAAACTCGACAAAACCACGCCCTCCACTGATATACAGCCTTATACTTACAGGAAAATTGGTTACAGTTTGGGTATGGAACTATCTTTGTTTCGTTTGTGTTTCAGGGCACACCTGACATGAGAATGTTCTCAAACCCAATTGTACTCACAACACTGGCACGATTCGTTCTAAGTGCATATGTATGTATGGTGAGTATGTCAAAGTAGTAATGGCAGTTGGGCAAGTACGGTTGCAGTGCCAGGCCCCCCTTTGTCCACACTCATCGTATTCGTTAAGAGCAGAGCCTTGCACTGCAACCGTTACACGTCACTTTTCAAGATTATAGATCGCTTGGCATCAGCTCTGTGAAACAGAATTATCGACTTTTAACTAACAATATGAGCCAGGATAATATACTCAAGATTTATTTGAGAGCAAAAGTGTTTTTCAGCCGACGACCCCTTTAGTAGCGTTTTTTTTTGCTCAAATCGCCAAAAAGACAGTATAACAAAGTGCGGCCGCTCCAAACCTTTAGACGTTGTTAATAGTAAAAGATTAATTCTCAGTCTGTCAGTCATATGTAACTATGTATATACTCTAACTCTTCTTTATCTTACAGTCCAAGAACAAGAGAGCGGCAACTTTACCGTTTGTTTTGGCTGCACCTCTGGATCCGGAGAAGGGTAAGCTTGGTAGAAATGATCATACCGGTAATTTGTTTAGGAACAAGATAGGCAGAGAAAGACGAGCATTCGGAGAATTGAGGTAAAAATAGAGACAGACAGACAAAAGAGGAAAAAGTGAGAGAACCAAAAGCGTAATCTCAATCAACATCAAACACAGGTCCCGCGCACTTGGAAACAAGGCCAAGTTACACCACTCCACAAGAAAGACAGCGTTGTGGACAAAGAAAACTTCAGGCCAGTCACAGTACTGCCTGTGTTTGCAAAAGTGTTTGAGGGAAACGACACGACACTTTGAGTCAATCTTCCCTGATTTCATGTTCGCGTATCTCATTGACAGTACACTGGAGGGAAGGACTTGACAAGCGCTGCATGGTCATAGGAACGGTGGCCATAGATCTTTGAAACCAAGGCCTTCGACTGCCTTCCGCACGAACTAAATTGAGAAAAGCTGAAATTCTATAGCTTGGACGACGACAATGACACTATCGCTTTTGCGAAGTTACCTGACAGACCGGTATCAGCGAGTCAAGTTAAGAAACATTCTCTCAACCTGGATGGGTGTGTCTGCTGCAGCTGGAGTGCCACAGGGATCCATTCTTGGACCGCTACTATTCAGTATTTTCACGAATGATTTGACATATATGCTATGATATTAAAATCTACCTATCACACAAGAATACTTAGGTAGTTAAAGACGGCATAAATTAAGACCTAACCAACTCAAAACATTGGTTTAAGCAGAATGGAATGCTTGCGAACGCAAACGAAAAACCCACTATCCAGGCTCTAGTGCCTTTTAACACTGATCACAACCTAAACATGAAATGCACAGATACATCAATTGCTACATCGAAAGAAACAAAGCTATTGGATGTAACACTGAACAGCAAATAAAATTTGATACTCATGTCGTAAGTATCTGTCGTAAGGTAGGAGGATAGGTAAACATTTAATGTCCAACCTTGCAAAAGTGAAAGAAGCTTTGTATCGTACCTTTATTTTACCGCACGTTTACTGTTCTAGTCAGGTATGGCGTCACTGTGGAGCGACTGCGAAACTCTAGAAAACTTGAAAGGGCAAACGAGTGCGCCCTTAGACACTTATATAAGGACAATAATCCGTCTTATGATGAAATGTTAAAATGGATTGGTTCATGCAGCACACTTTTAATTGGGGCCCGGCCGACAACTATACAAGACATGCAGGCTGCTCATAATCAAAAATTGTTTCCAGGGAAAAGCACCAGCAGCTATCGCTAACTTAATCAAGCTTGAAAAGAGGCAGATAGACTGACATGCAGACAGACATACAGACAGACGGGCGGACTGACTGTCTGACAGACAGACAGACAGACAGAACAAAAAACGTTGTGTATGATCACGTGTGAGCGAAGTAAACCCGTATAATTAAAAAAGACCTTTGGAAGGCTTTCAGTAGTTTTCGAAGCTTATCTCAAATTTAATTTGCGAACTCTATCCTTTAGTTTGACATGATGTTGTTTTTATCCTCAGGAACGTGTCTTGTTGTCGGGGTTCCCCCTGTGGCCGATGAGTCGAGAAAAAAGTAAGTGACTGAGTTTCTATGTAGAATTATCGATAGACTCGGGGTATAAGTTTATTTTTCTGAACCACTACAATGTGCTACAACTTGAGTCTATATAATTACTGTGTTAACTGGACTTAATTGTACAATACCCGCCCCCCTCCCCCGCACGGCTATTATGATTTACACCGAGTGTTTCTTGTTTCAACAGAAAAGTATATAGTTCACTCTACTAGGAGGCAAACTTAAAAGAGTCGATGGGTTCCAAAAAGGTTTCTAATTTCAAAAGTCTGAGAGTGCATTTGCTGCATTTTTTACTGGATTTATGGATGTGTACTCAAAGTTTAGGCAAATGCTTGCCACTTTCACCCAAAAGAAAATAAGTATAGGTAGCCTGATCGAGGGTCGTGTGGGAAATTCTGTAGTTGTTCCAGTTATATTTCAGGGAAAAACTTAAAGGTCTTTGCTTTTAGTTTCCTAGGCCGAGCGTTCGAGATGACGGCAGAGAAGACCAAGGCCCGCACGAGACACGATAACTTCGATCCTGTTGGTAAGCGGTTTCAATAACTCTAAACAAATCAACATTTATGATCTATTTTTTTCAGCTTAAGTATTTGTTCTTTATTATTTGTCGTATAAATTTCCTGTCGTTATCATGCTTTGTGTTTTTATTAGGCCAGTTTTAAAAGTCATACTTCAGTCGATTTTTAATCCAGTCGACTTCAACTGAAGCCGTCAGTTATCCGTGGCCAAATGTACAGAGGCAAACTTGTCGATTTAACTGAAACATTTGAGTTTCACTTCTGTTACAGTGATGGAAATGAAGAGTGAGGACAGAGGAAAGTTCTTTGATGCCCTTTCAGCGCTACTGGTCTGATGCTGAAGAATTCGTTACAATCTGTCATAAAGACTCTTTGGATTCCTAAGGCGGGTTGTGCCTTGATATGTGATTCCCAAGGCGGGTTGTGCCTTGATATGTGACAATATTAATGATTTCAAAGAAATCGATTAAGTCAAGATTTGCTAATTTACCGTGACTTTCTTGCGGTGAATTTTGATATAACATTGTACCATATTTCAACAAATGTCCAACGTATATGATGTGGGTGGTCGTCCCTCTGACCACATGACTGTTATTCACCATGTATCAGCGGCTATCATTTTCTATTGACAAACCTAAGGCCCGTTTCAGACGCCGAATTTAATTGAAAGTGTTGGACTCCAGAAGGGGTCAAACTCGACTGCAAGTTATTCGTCCAAAATAAATTGAAAGAATTTGAGAAGTTTAATTGGCGCGGTAATATGAAACACGATGTACGAAATAAATTTGTTTGAGAGGCAGTTTTACAGTCGAGATTAACGCATTCAATTAGATTTGAAAAAAATTAAGTTTGACTGTAATTCAGCGTCGGTCTGAAACAGTCTTCCGTTGCAGACTCGAGGCTGTTTATTGAACGCCAGGCCAGGTTGTTCAAAGCCCGATCATGCAGTTCTATGCTAACTTTTAATCAAACCTGAAGAGTTAACCCAGGATTAGCACTGATCTAGCTTTAAACAACTGGTCCCTGACTGGCAATCGAGAATTATCAACTCAACACTTGTACGAAATCCGGACTTATTTTGCCTTTGTACATAGTCACTTTTAGAGGCAAATACGTTTTAAGACGAATTTTAAAATTCTGAAATTAAAGATGTATTACAGTGCTGGCAGTTCCCTGAGGTTGAAATCACTACCATGCAAAGGTAAACATTCGCACGTTTTCAATAAATTTCCACATGGCTACCTGTCCTACAAATTCGCATTTCTCTTGCTGTCTAAAACTTGGTTTTCGCCAGTGGCGCAAGAGCAAGCGCAAGGAATGAAGCAAGCACATGACTCACTAGTTACAAGACCTCTCCCTCCGCCGTGTTGTCTGCTCGTGTAGGTAAGACCCAGAGGAACTTGGAACAAATGCTTTGATTGGTTAACAAAAAGAGCCCTTAAAACATTACTTCCGCTAACTTTATATTCCTGTTTCACGAGACAAATGTTGAAGTATTTTAAAAAGCGCAAGAAGAATTGCAAGAAAAAGGTAAAGTCTTGATCGTTGTGTTTGCCCTTGCTATACTTCTTGTTCTTGCGTCAAGATCGTTTTCACAGTAGTTGAAACTTGTTTCCGCCGTGCTTTTGCATCGCTAGTAAAACGGAGCGTGTCAGAATACATTTTTGTTACCGTAAAATCCTCCTTATAATCCTCCGTGTTTTCCGGTTCTGAACCCCTTCTCCCCAAACATATATGATACCACCTCTTAAACTTGCAAATTGGAGTTAAAAGAGTCTCCCAAACCTGATTATGTCTGCATTCATTTTGTCACGTTTGAGGTTTAATATCTTTAAAATGAAGTATAGATATACAGTTGGGGTTTTCAGGCCAGTTTACATGCGTTTTTAGTAAGGGATTAAGGATGGTTAAATTTGCAAGTTTATGAAAATGAATAATTGAACGAATTTAAAATATGTTACAAATATTATAAAATGCTAAAACTGATTATCTAAAATTGTATAAAAACTTATACTTATTTAAAACCACTCTCTTGTCTTTTATCGCTACAATATTGGCCTGTTGCGTTGTCGAGTGTTATGCTTGCAAAGACCTGTAAATGGAATAACTCGAAACGCTGTTATTCCGTTCGAAGCCCCCTCCACAGAGTTTCTTTTATATTTTTATAAGAACCAGGTAATTTTGGCTGAGCCAGCTCGGTGTTATTAATTTTTCGGCAAGTTCAGCTTCATGTTCCTAACTTGTTCTTATTTTATGCATAAATTCACTGTTCTTTTTTTAAAAAAAATGGTTTTGTGGATCAAGCCTGGGGTTGTTCTTCAATTTGAGCAAACTGTCTGAACCTCTGTGTCCTTCAGTTTGCAGTTTTTTATACAAAGAAAAAGCGTTATTAAACCAAAAAGTTTGACATTGTTCCAAAATTATGGGAATGAATGGTGGTGCGAGAGTGTGCGCAGGTGACTAAAATGTTTGCACAACGGATATTACAAAATTATATAAATTTTGAAAGATGCAAGTGAAACAGGAACTATACTCATTTTTCTTCACAATAACACCGAGACTCATTTGCCCAAATCTGTAGAGCAGCGTATGAAAATCAGGGACAAGACAAGCCTCAGCCTAAATCGTCCTCTTCCTATAAAGAATAAACGGCGTGCATGCAATAACACAGGAAATGAAAATAGGCTCATCGATAAAAGCTGAAGCCTTTGGGTATTTACTTTGAACAGACATTTATGGAATACAATCAGCTGAAGATGCTTCAATAGACAAATGACACCGGTGCCACTAGTTTCCGTATCTTAACGAGAACGTGGCATCGCATCCACGACAGCATACGACGACAAAACCCACACCAGTGGTCAGAAGCAGTGAAATTTAGAGAAAAAAGTTACAGATATGTAGGTGAGTAGCCACAGACTAGACACGACAATCAACTAGTTGTTACTGGCAACTGCTGAGTCACGTTGAGTAAACGGGTAAGTTAAGTTAAACAGGAAAAATATGAAATTGCATGTAAAACAGGAAATCATTGCAAATAGAACTATATTGCCTACCCAGACCGAAGAACAATGGTATTTTTTTGTAAGCGAAGGAACAACGCCTTGGTCTTGGAATGTTTGAATTATTTTGTTGTTTGCCATCATCGAAGATTTCCAATGCCAATGCAGAACATTTGTGTTAAACCATACTTTCTTCGTTTTTGACACAGTGCTCGGGGTATAGTATACTATACAAGAACGCTCAGTACAGCTTTTTTCAACGAATAGCTGCGTGTGTGTGTGTGTGTGCGCGCGCGTTTATGTGTGTCTGTTGCTTTCAACGCGCGACACACGCGCGCACAGCAGAAACACGCGTACACCGGCACGTTTCTTGGATGTGTCGAGACAAGAACCAAAAAACGTGATCTACTGTCCCTGCTGGACATCATCCATCGTCTAACTTTATTTCCTACGTTAAAAGTATTCACGTTCCATAAATAAATTGGCCGTATAGTTACTTTATCTTACTGCTCAAGTTCTTAGTAGTGTTGTACAAAAGGAAAAGTATGCTAAAGGAAGTGCAGCAGATTTACTTTTTTCACTGCGCGCAAGACAAGCGCAGTTTTCGTGCCACTTGGTCACCCACGAGGTCGAGGTGAACTGGCAAAAAACCAAAAAGATGTGAGGGACTGGCCTCACTGCCGGTTTATTGGTACGATATGAAGGCAAAACAAACAAAAGTCAAAAGAGTCTGTGTAGTGATAGATAAACTCTCGTAATTTTACACTTTCGCTGAAACGGAATACAAAGTTCTGAGCGTTACTAAAACCTGGGACGGGGAACGGTCAATATCGGAGTCGGGGAACGGTTAATATTTACAATATCTGCAGCGATGCTTGACGTTCTTAACTGTTTTTAAAAATCCCCCACACCTCCGAACTCATATTGACCGTCCCCGTTCCCGGTTTCAGTTAGTGATGGTGGTCTCCGAAAGGTTCAAATAAGGTTGCAAATCCATGACGTCGATTGTTTGTGGCTGCCAAGTTCAATATATTTACTTTTTAATTTCTTTCTCATATTTGAAGACATCTGGTCTGTTATAGTTGCGTAAAGCATTCGTGATTCGAAAGCTTGACTTGGCTAATCATCAACTCGGCACTAAATCCGTATTCTCCAACGACTTCACCACAGTTTTCGGAACGGAAGCTATGATCCAACAGAAAAGTTATTTTTAAAAATACAAACCATTTGAAAATGTATTCAGCTCCCCTGGGTTTCGCTTGTTGAAAGAATAGACTATATATCTCTCTTGGGACTTAATGAACCCTGGCATTTAGTTAGGGGAGTATGTGTGACGTTTGTTATTAGCATATTTTTTTAAAAAAACAAGAGAAATTCTGCAAGATTCATTGCTCACAACTTTAATGATCCAGTGTTTCGGATGGCAAAACCAATCAGTTCTTCAGGGAGAAGCTTACAAACTTGTCTCTGAAGTTATTGCATCATTAAAAGGTGCAAGGAATCATTTATTTTTTATTACACAATTTAAGGGAGGGGCCCATAGCCCTCCCCTTTCGTCTGCAATTGTAGAAATTATTTATAAGAAAAACACTGCAAAAAACGTCTGAGTACAGATGCCTTTTTAGACCCCTCCTCTTCCCCAAAATGCGGGTTCCACTTGAGGCTTCCGAAGTTTACTGGTTGCAATCTATCCAGCTTATAAATAAATTTGTACCGGTAAGAGGACATCCGTCCCTAACTAAAGTGCAGCTAGTTAAGTATACATTTAATTTAAGCCTTTTCCTGAAATTTTGACTTTTTCAACTCCCATGTTCTTTATTATCAAAAAAACACTAATACAAAAGAGCGAGAGTATCTCATTTTTCTACAAAATACGCACCCGCATTCGTTGAAAGCTGCATGTTTTTACATTTTCTCTTGGGCCTTGCCTTGGGAGTTCGAACAACCCGTACAGCATCCCTGGATTCGGTCCAGTTACTAATACTATTGAAAATCACCAAATAGCATTTTTGTATTGTTTGTGAAATACCAAAGTTGATTTTCAGAGTCGGACTTTGCTTTACACAAAAGAAAAGTTAGCATATTAAAAATCGTTTTCGGTTGTTTTTAATTAGAAAATACTAAAATAGTGGCGCTACGAACAACAACAATAAGTAACAACTATAAGAACAAAGTTCAACAAACTTATTTATACACAAAATAAATTACAATATTGGAAAAAATAAGCTAGCCTTTCAATAGACTATTTATTCTCCTTCACCGAAATCTCGCAGCGAAAGAGAATAACAGTCTGCGGGGTGGCCAAAAACTAATTAATAGGGTATTGGTCACCTGGGTGACGCAAAATACTGAGTAGTTTTGCAGAAAAATATGGTTATTACCATCAAACAAAGAAAGATAAATAATGAACACATAATCAACAATTATGATGGTGAATAATAAAACTTAACAAAGAAGGAAAAGGGAACACAATAGCTATCAATGTGAAGCTCAGTGATTTATGTAATATTCGGTTTTGTGTTCGTGTCCAGCAATTTGTCGGCAGCCGGCCAATTCGGCCATTGATGACGTCGTCCTAATGTCAACAGTTACAAAGGGTCACTCATATCGCGACTCGACCAGTTGCTTTGTGTTACGCCGAAAGCTCAATTTCCGTTACTCGCAGCCAAGTTGATGCAATCTGGAGTTGACTTTGGTAGTCTACGGTTGTGTTGAAGCTGTTTTGGTTTTATTTCTGTCTCTGCAAGACAAGACTGAGTGAAATGGCTGACTCCGAATACGTACTTAACGCTGGACTGATTTCAGATATGCAAATTTACAAAAAATCGCTTCACTGCGATAGTTGTGTTTGACCAAGAAACCGTCACGTCGAGTCAAAAATCCCTGGTTTATAAAATCTTTGACTTTGAAAGGTTTTGAAGACGCCACTATGAGTGAAACTAAGGTAAGTTTTTGATTTGTTGTAATGTTTGACTCAGCGACTGCCAAATACCTCGGCATCTTATCACTGTGCAGTGTTCATTGTTTCCAACGTGTCGAGAGTGGATCGACCTGAAACGACGAGTTATTGTTTTCATAACAAAAACAAGGAGTCAAAACACGAATGCCATTTTGTGTAGGCTTCGACGATTTTAATTCAACTTTTACAACATAAAATAATTTGTAAGCCACGTCAAAATGGTCTTTGTGGTCGAGAATACTGTCACTTCCTGACTTCGACATCCAGCATGATCGACTGCATGCAGATAGATGCTGGGAGATGGTCTTTCGGCGCATGGAATTGGCCTTGTACCCGCAAGTATTTTCGCAGGAGACTTTAAAATATTGCTGTCATGGTATGTTTGCGTAGTTTATTTTATGCTTTTTCCAAACTGGTTTTCTTGTGAAGAAGATTTTTGTTTATTCGCGTTGTTCTGCTAAAAGCTTTTTCATGCTTTGATTCGTGCTTGAGCGGCGTGACACACTGGTTCAGCTGTGAGGCAAGGTTAAACGACTCTCAAGATCTTGTGTATAGCCTACAGGAAGTGTATATTGTTCAAGTTGTACTGATACATTTGCTAAAATGTAAGAACACCTTAAAAGCAAAACAATTTGGAGGCAGTTAGGATTTGCGTTGTCAAATCGATATACATATGCATGATTATGACTGAGATCATACCACTCGTTGGTGATTTTTTCACTAACACAGCTCGCATTTCGCAACTCTTCACTCTTGTGCAGTTTTACACACAACAATCCAGCACTTATTCCATACAACAAGTTTAAACTGTTTGTCAATATGTACTTTAGATAAGAGACTTCGCTGGGAGATGAAATTGTTTGTGTTTTTGCCGGTTCTTGGTAAACGAAACCCTCGAATAGTTTCTTCACAATACCAGGCCAGTATACGTCAATCTAGAAACTACCTTATTTTTGTTTTGCACACCAAATTGCATTTGCGTAAATGTTATCTTCGCCATTTCAATTTCCGGTATACTTTTCACTTCACTCAACAAGCATGTGTTATAAACTCAGAGTCTGTGTGACTTTTTAATAGCAAAATCAAAGACAAAAGTCAGCTCTGTTCATCAAACAAAAAGGCAAGTTTGACCATTCGGTCGAGTCGTACGTTACCGGATTACTTTATGTAGGGAAATTGGCCAGAATTAATTGATAGATCGCATTACATGATAAGGCAGAAATGGCTTAATATAGCAAATTAGCATTTTGAATAAACATCTGCATGTCCACTTCTCAGCTCAGGCTCTTCTCTAACGTCGGTGAAAAATGAAATATTTTGATTATTTAAATTGCATTTTCTTGTAAACAAAACATCAGATTATAAAAATTATTTCAGGATTTCTAATTTCTGATTGAGAACTGGTAAAACAAAATCTATGTCATTTGACCTTGAAATTCCTTACTAAAAAATTGAGGTGGGAGACTCCGGATAGCCAAGGTAACCCAGAGAAGTGGGGTAACCCACCTGTTTATATAATCTCTCCTTTTATCTTGATCACATTTGCATGAGAAATGGGGTACCCCACCGAGGTAGGTTACCCACTCAGCAAGGGCAGGTAATAATAGATCTACATTTCGATGGGGTGAGGTTTTGTACCAAGTGTTTTCTCACATAATTGCTAAAGGTGGGGTACCCCACCAAGTTGGGGTGAGGTAACAGTGTTTCTTGAGGCTCATTTTATAGTAACAAAGCATGTGAAGTTCGCAACAAAATCAGGCTTCTTGCTTTCATCATTATAAGCGACTATTTCCGAAGCATTATCTCAAGAGTATTATTTTGAAACCTTTTAGGATGAAAATTTATCATGAGATAGTATAAAAAGCTTATCCCGGGGTGGCAGGGCGATAACGTTAGGCAAGTTTCCTCACCTACACAAAAATATACCTGTATGGAGCATACACCCTTGGAGCAAAGCTGTATTCATTTCAGCTCTTTTTTTCAATCTCTACAAACCTTATTAACTATAGAAAGTTTAAGAACAATTTGAGGTAGAAATGCCCATTTAAGTATTAAGAGAAATGAGCCTTGCAGCCATAATATGATATTAATTATCTGGTTCTTGTTAAAAAATGAAGCATGCAGAGCTAGAATTACATACAAATTGGCTGTAATGTGGCCATAAATAATAACAGTAATAAAAAGTTACTATAACATTCATGACAATTGATATTAGTAGGGTCTACAGATTAATGCATAAATTAATTTTAGTAAAAACTGAAGCCATTAAACTTTGCAAACAAGTTACATTAATTTGAAAAAGGTATTTAGTTCAGCAACCTTAGCCAAATTTTTGTTATATTTTATGACTGACTGAATTGGCGTGACATGAATCCTGTTTAAAGCTTCAAAGGGTAGCAGTGCAACACTGAGTCACTTTCTATGAATAATGTACAAAGTCTAGAATAAGTAACTCTTTTATTCCTTGTTGTTCAGTCTAGATACATGCATATGTATGACCATCAAATATTAATAATGTTTATTAATCTATCTTCAAGCTGGTTGTAAGGCTGTTTATTGATCAACACGATATATGCTGTATTACATGTACGAAACAGCTGGGAGCTCTGTTGATGCTTGCCCAACAGAGGTCAACATTCTGAACATTTTGTCATGTTCATGCGTGTGCAGTGTTTTTGTACAGATGTTCTAAGTGTTAGGTAGAATTGAAACACAGCATGCTAGCCATGTTAGTGAAAGGAAATTATTGTTTACCAACATTAGTTCTTTCAGTTGGTATTCACAAAATTTAGAACTTTGTTTCAGTGAAGAAAATATTTTGAGAAAGAGTAATTAGTATATTACTGGACAGGTGTGACTAGTTTTGAGAAGGGTGTTTGGTGTTACCAATATTCATGTGTTGTCATTAAACATTTTTACGCCACATGTTTACTGTGCACTGTCATAGTTTTCAAGTATTACACAAGAATAAATAATGTACCTACAATGTACAATATCAAGTCATCCTGTGTTCAAATGTGTTAAATGATTTATAACAGAAATGCTTTTCCCTGTGCTGCCAGTTCTGATAGTCTGTATATAATTTGCCCTAATTTGCCAAAAGGAACATCATACACAGTGTAACTTGAGTGCAACTTTGAAAGGTCATGTGTTAAAGTGGGTGTTTCTACCAGACCCTGGGGTAAATTTCTAAATTAAATATAATACACATTCTGAACATCTGTGAATTAGAGTTGAAAATCAAAACATATACATGTATTACAGTACATGTATTAAGTTCATTCTTTTCTAATGTACAAATAAGACAGGTTTTTCAAAAGCTTGCAAGGAATTGTCCAATTTCAAAAGGTGTTTTAATGGGTTATTATAAAGGATTTGGTTCTTGACAGTTTTCGCCAAGTTTGTACAGTTGTATGACCTCTGTTGCCATGGAATGTGACCATTATTACATCTTAAAAGTGTTATATTTGACAAAATTACATTCATGAGTTACAGTACCGTCCGCGAGTTACATCACATCTCGCGAGTTTTCGCGAGTACTTTTTTCACTCGTAAGTACTCGCTACT
>JAOBYF010022346.1:0-13138 GCA_025403605.1 Parazoanthus darwini
AAAAGGTTTATGTTAAAATCTCCCATTAAAATACAGAGCTTATTTTCATTGCGAGCAGATTCAATTACATCATCTAGATATTCCAAAAAAGTTGAAAGACTTTTGAGAGACAGTTTTTGGGTGTCGGTAAATTATTCCGCAAACAATATTTCGCTGATGTTTATTTTCTACTTCAACCCAGAAGCCTTGAAAGTCTTGTTTCGAAGTAGATAATTGGTCTCTCTTACCGAAAATAATATTTTGATTTAAATAAAATCCCACACCCCCTGTATTTGTGATAGTGGGTTGAGATATGAAGTAATAATCTTCCATGCCAATATTTGAATTTTTTTCATAGTCTAATTTAAGTTTGGGATGGGATATGCCAATCAGAGAAAAAACATGATTGCGATCAAACAGTTAACTATTAAGATACCAAAAATTTGCAGGCTCCAGTGTAAGACTGAAAATGACTTTTGTGCCTTCAGTAAGCCTTTGATGTCAATACTGGAGTGGAAATCATGTGTAGAATAATAATTGAAAATTTGTTAGTGAGGGTATGCTTTTGTCAGGATCAATATTGGTCAAAATAGGAATATTGGTAAGATCACTAAATAATATATGCTTCCAGGCTGGACAGCGAGCCAAGTATTAGATCAAATATATTAATTCTTTCAGAGCATAAGCAGACATCATCACATCTACTGAAGTCACCAAGGGAAAAATGTCTTGCAAGCACTGTTTATAATGTCATTTATCATCAGTTTCAGATAAATATTCGAATTGTTTGATTGATAGTATAGAGAACTTCAGGCGTAACCAGCTATCGCAAATATCACACTGGATTGCTCTCACAAGACCATTTACTACTTTCAAGTATATAGGGCATTTAACTTTAGGTGTTAAGCAAATCGCTAAGTTAATATCATTCTCACTCTGATCTGGGTGGTATTGACCTGCAGTAGTGTTGACGAGAGTGTGTGATAATGACCCTCTACATGAGAATGAACCTCTCACAGGCGAATCTCTGTGGTCATTTGCAGAAGGGAACATCTGCTACAAATGATTGTTGGCCACAGCTCTACTGGGAGGTCGCTGGATTGCTGCCCTTGTATACATGCCTTGGAGGGCTTCTTAACTCTTGACTTACTTGGCTAAGGAATGAGTATCTTTCCTCATGAATATTTCCCCAATTTGAGTCCAAACAAATTAACCTGCAGCCAAGAACCTTCTAAGCCTTGAGGCAATCATTGAACAAATTTCTGTTTCTTCTTGGTCGGCCTCTCTAATATGTAGATGTGATACTCAGATACCCTGCTTAGGCCCACATCTCTTGTTGTTTTATCCTGCAGATGCTTTTGTGCATTGTAAAAACGATCCCTGTCTTTGCGCCTTATAAACTGTTCGATTATAGCTGGATCTCTGTCTCAGACAGCATTACTCCCTGACAGTCGATGGCTGACAGAAATATCAGTAGCATCAACAGTTACACTAGTTAGTTCTCCAATGGTCTGGACGATCTCATCTGTGTTTTCCTCGGCGTCTTGCTTCGGAACTCCACGAACCTCTCAGCATTATCCAGCAGATCTTCTTGTAACTTTAGCTGTTTATGTGCTTCACAAAGGTCAGCCCTTAGGGATACATTTTTATCTTTCAGGTTCTATACATCTTTTCTCAAGGATTCGTATTGGTATTGTTTGTGTTGTATTTAGTACATCAGCGATCTTGGTCCTGATTTCTTTTGCCTCGTCCAACACTGACTTTAGCTTCTTGTCGAGTAGGGTCTCAATTATCTCTTCTGGTGCCATTAAAAAATGACTGGAATTCACAACATATAACAAACTAGCTACAAAATATAGGTGCGTTCAAGCACCAAAAATAAAGGCAGAAAAGGACGGAAATTCAGAAATTATGACAGCAACGATAAACTCCCGCCATCTTGCTTCGCATTAACCCAACGAAACTTAAGGAAATGCTACTGATTCCCTATACATTACCGCCTCCCAATTTGGACTTCTCTGTCAGAAGGAGCACACGCCAATCTGTCGAATTGTTCTAACTCTAAGAGTTCATTTTAGAAGTAACCAAACTTGGCCAATACAACATTGCGACAAAACTTGATAAAGGCCAACAAACGATTTTACATAATTTACCAATTAAACAAAGCCGGATACCGATCACGAAGGAGCTTGCATCCGTAAACTGTAATCGAATCTTCTTGAATACGCAGCACCTGTGCGGTCAGCGCTACCAACCTGTTTAGCTGCCGACATTAAAATATTGCAAAAAAAATAGCCATGCTCGTCATTTTATTGCAAAACAGTACCTACCTCGAAGCCATCGGCATGTTGCTACTTTGCATAGATCTAGAAAGGCAGCTCTGAGCAAAAAATCTATAGCCAAATACAATCAGCTGGCCTTCCCAACACTATCCTGCCATCCACGCCCATAAACTCCTCCAACCATGGTAACTTTCTAATTTTATTAGAAACCAATATAGATAGCGAGCGAGTGAGTGTATTGAGTGAGAGAGTGAGCGATTTATCTTAAATACTGTAAAATTTTATATGACGTCGACTGCCTATTAATTTTGTTTTAACTGCCAAAAGCATAAATCAAGTTAATGTTGTTGTTATACTCATCGGTTTCAAGTTATAGCAATTCTAATGTGAATTCATGCACAAAAGCTCATGCGCCCATTGGTCAATTGACTAGTAACGAAAAAGAAGGCGGCTGTACATTTTACCACAATACCTTGCAAACTTAACACATCCAGTAATTCATAGGGAAAGCCACATACGTTTGCGATATCCATCCGTGTACAGTCACAACGTTGTGTATACTTGGTTTGAGACTTTTTCTGTGCGTTCTTACGAGCACTTTTAGAGTTTTCGGGTGCTAAGAACTCCGGATAAACATAAAATGAACAGTTGCCATCTTTTTTGTTACGCCACTTACGGTCAATATAAATTTGAATGGACCCGTTCTAGGCTACTTCTTCCGTTCCTTTTATTGTCCACTGGGTGATTTGAATCCGCACAACTCGATGTCCTAACTATCTGTGTACACTTATCTAACCACTGAACTAACAAGTCAATTAAATAACAGCTGACACAGATTATAGCTGTTATTCGTACGAGCTTACTAAGCCTTCATTTTATTGCGAGTAAATAATCTTGGATTGATTGTCCACCAAGTTGTTACCCGTAGTTAACTGTGACTTAATGGTTTGAAATTAACTCGTACAAATGACATTTACAAAAGTCAAGTTGTGTCAATCGTGGCAAACGACTTGTCAGTCTAGTGATTAGGTAAGTGTACAGAGACAGGGCATTGAGTAGCGGAGGTTCAAATTACACCGTGGGCCAAAAAAGGAACAAATGAAATGGCGTAGAACGAGTCTGCTCCATTTTTAATGGCATCGATCAAAGCACTGTTTGTTGCGAACCAAGGTGCACACGCGTTTTTCACAGGAAGTTACAATGGAAAGCTATTACGTATCAGGGTCACAGATATTTTTCACAAAGATATCGCCATTGGTCTAACATGTCCTGGACGTACAGCAAGCGCTGTTAAGAGAAAATGTGCAACGGAAAACTAATGGCAAAGGGTGGAGGCAACGAGAAAGTATATAAACCACTTTCTCAATCATGCGCAGAGCAAAGTAACGGTTTTTCTGGTGGTCACAACCCTGTTTACATCATTCCGTGATATTTTTAACGTTTTGTATTTTACCTCCTTTCTAAAACAATCGGTCTTGTTTCTTTCTTAACACCATACGCCATTTTTCCAATACGCGTAGCCCGCCAAATGAATCGCGAAAGTTGATCTGCGCATGATTGAGAAAGTGGCTTATTGACAAGGGACTGGGAAATTAAGCATTCTTTCTTTTCTTCCTTCCCAGTTCTTCCTCTTTTTTATTCTCCCCCTTCCGTCTCCTGTCGCTATTTTTAGTGCCATGCTATAAAAGGCTGGCCAGAAAGCTATATACACCAACGAGACCGGCGGGCAGAGGGCTCGAACTCGGGACCTCCGGGTTACGAGTTAGTGCTTTTAACTACTCGGCCACGCTGCCTTCGTTAAATGGTTAAAGTAATCTAAATCGTTCCGTGCAGTTTCTGAAGTTATGAGTGTGTTCCATTTAGAGATTCGTTTTCATAATTTTCCTCGATAAGTGGGAGGTCAAACCTTTATTTCTACTTATTTTGTTTCTACTGCCACTTTCGTCTTGTTTTCCCTTTAACTTTGTGACTTTGTTTCAAACTTAATCAATATTGACCTAACCAGGTTTCCCTGTGGTCTCACTCGAATGCCAGCAAATTTAGAGATTTGTTTGGAGCCTCGCTTTCATGCATAGTGCCATGTTTGGCGGCGGTTAGATGACAGATCTAAGAGTATCAAGCCGAAGACAAAGCAAATTGAGCAGCGATGCTTAGAAGGTTCAGAAGAGACAACAAGGGTATTCTTGGTTTGCACTGATGTCACAAAGAAAACCCTAGCTAACCTATGGTGTTTCTAAGCTTGCTGAGTTGGAAAAACTACACAATTGATTATTGAGCAACGTTTTGGAGTATTGATGCACGTAGATAAGGGTCAGCAAACATTAGAATACTTTAAACTAAGAGAAATGTATTAGTGTCCCTTTCAATTCAAGGAAACCAACATGGCGGCCAAAAGAAGAAAATTTTTGGCAATGCACAATTTCTCTTCTAACTGATTTGGTTTTGCTACATAATCAAACTAAAACTAGTTTCCAAGTATTTTTCACGGCATTAAGCGTTGCAATGTACATAAATTTATTGATTTTAGTAACTAGCGGAACTCGCATAAATATAATAACGGCCAGTGTTAAAAAAAACATCTTAGAACTTTCAAACAAACTTTCTGAGAATACTTATGCAACAGAGTTCTAAAACTTATTTGCAACGGCAAGATTTTAGATTTAAGATTTCTTACGACGTAAAGTGCAAACCAAGAGAAAGAGTTTGGCTATCAAAGAACGGTGTTGATTCAAATGTAGACAGCAAGCAATCTCTTCCTATCCTCAGAATCGATCAAGAAAACGCAAAATTGAGCGAATCGGCGACGATCCTGGCGGCCGCTGTTGCTCGTCAACTCGCGTTCTTCCATTTGGTTCCTCTATTCTGAGGAAAAGGCGGTCTAAGTTAAGTGATGAGGCTGGCAAATCCTTTGAAAGGCCTCTGCCAAACTTAAAGGAGCACAAAAGACTTAGCAGTGAGAGGAAATACGTTTGCAGCCGGAACAGAAAGGAAAAACATAAACAAAAGTCACTGAATTGAAACGCTGCACGGTTGTATAAAGTTTTTTAGTAGAGCGGAGCAGTGAACGCATTCGCCGAACGGGCAACAGTCAAAACCGGTATCAAACAACAAATTTGCGGAAGATTATATTTAGAAAACCTGCAAACAGATTTCCGTGTACTCTCTTGATACTTGATGAAGTGATACTTAAATGATTTGTCTGGCATTTTGTTGATACTGATGGGTCTTAAAGCTTTGGGCGTTGTTTACATCAAATACCTGTTGTTGTTTCTCGTTTTAGAAATGACAAAAATGTTATTTAAACTTTGTTAAACGAACCAACAAAACAATAGATATTAATTTTTCTTGACTCTATTTACTAATGACAGTTCCCAGTAAGGAGTTTTTCAGCGCCATGCTATACACTGAAATCAAAAGGGTTAAAAACCCCAACTGGCAGGAAGGCTCGCCAGAGAGCTTTAATTTATACACCAGCGTGACCGGCGGACAAAGGACTCGAACTCGGAATCTCCGGGTCACAAATCGGTGTTTTTAACTGCTCGGCCACGCTGCCTTCGTTAAATGGTTAAAGTAACCTAAATGGAGCCGTGCAGTTTCTGAAGTTATATGAGTGTGTTCCATTTAGAGATTCATTTTCAAAATTTTCCCCGATAAGTCTGACAACAAATTGTGTGAAGTAAAATGTTATAAGCAAGCTAACGACTGCAGTAACAAAACAATGCAACTTCCAGTTTTGTTTCCACACTCTAAGTATTGGTAAGTTCATGACACGGGTAAGAAGCAAGATTACCAACACATCAAATATAAACATGATACCCAAGCCTGTTAGCACCCTTTGAAAAAACTCAATTATAACGGCTTGAGTTTCGTCTGGCGTCAAGTCTTGATAGACGATTTTGTAGAGCTGAGTAGTTGCCGTAACTGTGACTAAAGCTACCGTAGCGAAGAGCATATCTTGGATGCTCATGTCAGCGGCCAAACGCTGCGATCGTGGAGTACGATAGGATCGGTTACGTGGCAGTTCTATCGTTATACATCTGCTTATTATCTTCTGCCAAACGTAATCTCTGAATAGAATGGTTGATCTCTCTAGTGAATGAGCTATGCCATCAATAATGCTCAGGAATACAAAAATTTCGAAGGAATCCATTTCGGCTTGCATCAATCTGAAGACGACAGAAAAACCTCCGTACGAGATTACGGCGAGAACAAATGACCTCCCTGGATGAGTTAAATCCCCAACATGCATTGCACAATGACGGGAAATCACTTTGGCTGGGAGAAAACTCAATGGCAATACTGATGCCAAAGCTGCTTTGACAGTACGATGTTGTCTTGCAAACCATGGCCACATACAAAAGACAAAAAAATAGCAAGCTGGGGCTCCGGTAACAAACTGTGCACAGAGCTTGAAAGCGATTTTGATAGCTTTGATTTTGTTCGTTGGAGAGTATTTTCTTCCAATCATGTAGCTTATAACAAGAATATGTGAACACCAAATTGAAGCTGGTATATTGCGCAGTGGTGAATTCGACTCTAAGACCATGAAAACAAGGTAACAGATCATTTCAGAAGAGGCTAATAATAGAGTTAGGGTGACAATATTGAGTTCGTTGATTAGTTTCCACTTGAAAATGGCCAGAAGCAATAGCAGAGGGACAGAATAGATACCAAGTGTGTTCAACATCATGGAGGTAATATGAAGTTCTTTGTGCTGTTTTAAATATTCCCAACCTTTCCAGTAACAGTAGTCAAAGGTGTTCAAATCCAAGTACAATAGTGCAACTCCTTGAAAACCTAGCAGAATGCCTCCAAGAAAAATAACTTCCAATGCGACACGAGTGCAAAGCAAAACGGACTTTATAAGTGATGGACGGTTTTGTTTCCAACCAAGCGGACTTATAAGTTGTGGGTTGGTAAACTCTTCATACACCGTGTCGTTCGGATCACCTCGTGAGAATAAGCCTTGTTGAGTTGAGGGAAGCAATAGGTAAGCCATTTCGATCTCTCCTTTTTCGAGGGGTGACTGGTTTCTGCGTTAACAAAAAAGAAAGCGTTTCATCTAAAGGTTGGCAATGAATTTACAAGAAACTTTGTTGTTGCTGTTCTTGTTTTTGTCGAAGTCATTCATGCCGCTTTTGTCATTATTGTGGCTACTATCAAAGTTATCGTTTTCATCGGTGTCATCGTCGTCGATGTTGAAGTTGTTGCAGTTGGGTGTTGTTAATGTTTGTCATTACTGTTACATTTTTAGTGAGAGCGATAACAGTAACATTATCAAGAGTTAGTTACATTAGAATATAATTTATAACGTAATCAATCCCTTTGAAACAATACCTTGAACAGTTATGGTATGAAGAATTAGAAATAAGACTGTCGTATATGATTGCATCAGATAAGTACATCAAAGCATGCTTGAGTTTACTTAAGACATGGGATATCAAAATAAAAGTTACCGGCAAAATGAATATACTTGATACTTTAACTCTATCTTCTCAGGTGGTCTTTTTACCCAACCCTTCCCTAGCTTTCGGGAGGGGGTGAATTAACCCCGTCGACTGACTCGAGTCTTTCCATGCATATGACACACTCGCTAACAAGTTTGCATAAACATTAAACACGTCAATAACCTTTCAAAAATTGTATGAGTTAAATTGCATTCAGGAACGTGTCATAATTCTAAAATACCCAAACCTTTAGTAAATTTTAGTTACTGTACCACCCTATTTGTATCAGGCTTTTTATTTGAAATGTAATCGGAAGTTATCGGCGATTTGCAAAGATTTCGCATGGAAGGCATTCTTTAGCAAGAAATTGATTGGCCTAAAAGTTTTAAAATAAAGCAACTGACCAGACCTGCTTTATAACTAAAGTTTTTTAGAAAAATACTGTAAAGTCCAACATTAAAGTCATTTGCTTATATAAGTTCATAAGGGGTTTTGGGGTGGGCTAATGGACAGGCGAGGAGTTATAAGCGGTATATGAAAAATTCGTTCAGAACGAGCAGACACCTGTGTTATTGTTATATTTTAGGAGAGTGGTAATCTATGAGTTCGTGTTCGAGTTGTCACAATACAAAAGGTAATAATATTTGAAGGCACAAACACTTCACAGAAGCGAATTTCTGACATTTACCGGGACACTGCTCCCGAACACCCCAAGCTTATCCTCTCCCCGACTCTATCCCTAAACCTTATCCTAACAGGAGAACTCAACGCGAATTCCCAACTCATAAATTCCTTTGTCCCGTTATTCTAGAATAGTACAGGTCTTATTACTTGCTGTAACGTACCGTGAAGTTAGGTATCTTTGCGAGACAAGTTCTTAATATAAAAAATAAAACTTGCCGCAGGGTGCAGGGCCTTAAACATTTGAATTGATTTCCTTGGAGCAGAGTCTCAGTGCGAACCTAAGATCAGATGAGCCTAACTTGCTTTTAAAATTTCAGTTTATTTGCAGCCTTTCGAATAATAAACTCTTACCTCCCCCTCTCCGGTTCATTTTCCCGCTCAAATCGCTCCTCCACTAAGCTACCAGTAAACCGCTGAAGAATATCTCCAGCAAATAGCACGAGAGCATCCAACGCCATTGCTTCATAATCAACTAGCAACTGTTTTCCCCTCTTATTGAAGATCTTTCCTTTTATACGATTATAATAGTAGCATTCTTATCATAACAAAGCTTTTTATCAAAGTCTAAAATTAAACTGAAGCTCCTATTTTCGCCGTCGTTTTGCTTTCGTATAGATATCTAACAAACTTGCATGCAGGGACGAAATATTGACAGTTGCTGAACTTGTTTGTTCTATGCATGGTTATGAAACGGAACTGCATTCTGTAATGTGCGTGACTCATTATTGTCCAGTATATTCATAAACAGTCCAAGCTTAGAGTTTTGGGGTCATTAGGTTGATTTTATGAGACTCTGCAAAGGGAAAAGTTACCGTTTTCTTGTATTGTATCATATGTAAAGAAACGGAGAGACTCAGTAACGAACCGGAATGAAATCGTAACGGAATTAGACTGCAAGGAGTCTCTTTCTGTTCCTCAGAATCAATCGAGGAGACACAAAATCAAACGGCGAAACAGCGAGCGAGTCGGCAAGAGAATACTAGCCAGGAGCAGTCTCTCTTCGACTCGCTCGCTACTTCGCCGTTCGTACTTCCCCATTTGATTCTGAGGAACAGAAATAGACGTATACTGCTCGCAGTCTGTAACGGAATGAACTGACTCGATCTGGTATCATGTGCTGTGTTTTCCGTACCTTAGTATAGTTAAAGCATTATAAATAAATAAAAAACAAAACAGCAACAACGATAAAAACAGGAAAAAGAACAAACATAAATACAGCTTTTTAGTGCTGTATGTTAATTCGAAAATGGTCCACAAATAAAACAATCAGAAAGTAAAGAAATAGAAATGTAAAAGCATTTGAAATAAAATGCTTCGTGGAGATGTTGGGGGAAAAGAAACCTACTATAAAAATGAACGCCATTCTGCGGAGCCCATGGTTTGGTTGATCAGGATGGCTTTGCTCTCATTCGCCTGTGATAAGATTTTGGGAAGTGAATGCGGTTTATAAAAAAAATCAGATCTTAGTCTATAGACTATACTATAGTATATTGGCAATGGACAATTAAGAAGACTCGAAATATATGTCTACAAAGTTTAGGAAACATTTCGATATTGCTTTCTCAAATAAAATATGTTTTAAACCCGACATATGTTTAAAAATTCTTGTTTTCTTCTCAAGGATCAAACAAATATATTGATCCGAAATGAAGAAAACATAAAGCTTGGGCTCGATACCAACTTCAGCAATACGTGCAAATTGACTATTCATTGTTGTTCTTAGTAATAATAAAAACAAAACTTAAATAACAATTACTTTGATTTGTTGTTTTTCCTGAAACTCTTCAAACTAACTACAACAACTAACTTTTGATACTTGGATGTTCCGACCTTCATGAATACATATATTATGCAGTCAATGAACTTGAGAGTAGTTGCATTTGAAGTCGTTGATAATGCCCGGAGGACGAGACTCCAGCAGAATTGAGAAAATATGCAAGAAAATGAGTTTTTTCTATCAACAGAATTTACATTTGAAGACAGTACCGTAGGGCTTGTAAGTCAACGATGTCCATAACTTTAAAATCCTGAAACAACTACATAACAAAGTTTTCACTTCTAGATGCGAAACTAAAATGATAGACTTCTGGAAAGTTGCCCGCGATCGAACTGCTACGACGGATCAACTGTAAATATAAAACTGCAGCTGAGTTTGGTTCCGGCTCGAAACTGAATTCGAACTCAGCAACCGCGTTTCATTATTTAAAGAAGTTTGAGAGAAAACAACATTAAGTTGACATTTTCCTCTTACAACAACAACAACAGTTGATTTGTATCTTCTTGTATTTACATGTATATACATTATAAATGAAGACGAAAAAGAATAAATACATTTGTAAGGTCGGGATATGAAAAGATATTGAGTGATTAAATATAGACAGGACTATAAAACGGAGTTACCAATACATGTACAATAATATTTACAGCTAAAGAATTCATTTCAATAACAATAGGTAAAGAAAACGCATACAGGAAAGGACCAATTTTGGCATCAGTAGAGAATCACAAAGTCACTTTGTGTGTTGCATTTTTAAAGGATCGTTAAGGTAACAGCTTATACTCTTCATTGAGTGAGCTCCATATCATAACTCCAATAAAGCGAAGACTCAATTGACCATATTTTGTTCTAACCTATGGAAGACTGTATGATTCCCTGGTAGCTAATCTAGTAATAAAGTTGTGTCTATTGTTTACTTTTTCAAAAAATATCAGAGAAAGCAATCAGTACTAACAGTAATCGTACATAAATAGTGCTGTCCTATATAAGATCAAATCAGGAAATTTAAGAATATTGAGCATTTTGATAACATTGGTAACATAAAGGGATAATTTATTACAAGAAATCCAAAAATTAAGATATTCAAGGTGAGTATTTATGTTACTCACCAAGAGTGACAATTTCTTGTTTGACTAAAGCAAAAAAGGTTCGTATCACCAACGAAATTCAAACAGATCAGAGCAGTGTGTTCGTATCAAGTTTCGTATCATCAGTGAAATTCAAACAGATCAGAGCAGTGTGTTATATCATTAATTTTGTACAAATTAAAAACAGAAGAGCACCAAGTACAGATGCCCGTGGGACTCCACAAGTAATTGATTTGAGATCAGATGTTGTACTAGCAATTGACAAATTTTTTTTTCTGTTAGATAAGTGTTGGACAAACCATTCTTTTCCAATACCTCAAATACCATAGGCTTCAAGTTTTTTCAGTAATATTATAGAATGATTGACGGTGTCAAAGGCCTTACTTAGATCCAGAAATATCCCACAGGCAAAATTTCCCTTAGCTATTGCTTTTTGTCAGCAATGAGAATCGAGGAATGGATTGCAGAATGGTTATTCCTAAAGCCAAACTGATTTTCACAAGGGACATTTAATTTTTTGAGATAAGCTCCAAGTCTATTATACATTAATTTTTTAAGTATTAAAAATTGAAAGAAGCGAAATTGGGCGAAAATTATCAACAGAAGTTGGAGATCCTTTTTATAAACAGGTATTACTCTAGCAATTTTAAAACTACTTGGAACTTTTCCTTGTGAAAATGAATAATTAAATAATATCTCAAATGGTTTAGATACAACATGTTTTACAGTTTCAGTAATTTATTAGGAATGCTGAAAGGTCTAGTAGCTTTCCCAGAGTTGATGTTCAGTTGTTTATTTCATCTTTCAGTCAATGGCAGAAATGTCGCTTATAAACTGACTCTGGTCAAAATTTTTGTAATCCCTCTCGAAAAATCCAAGTTTCGATGGAATTAAGCATATTTTGTTCACAATTAAGAAGTTAGGTAAATGATCGGTGTCATACAAGATATTACCGCTTGCAGTGAGATGCTCGGCCAAATTGACAAATATATTGTCTATTAATGTCGCAGAATGATTGATGATTCTTGTTGGTTTCAGTATATGAGGATAAAAAAATTATGTTCCTAGAGAATCAAGAAATTGTTCAATAGTTGGGTGTGACTCAAAGTTTAAAAGGTTTATGTTAAAATTTCCCATTAAGATACAGAGCTTATTTTCATTGTGAGCAGATTCAATTACATCATCTAGATATTCCAAAAAAGTTTCAATGTTCCCTTTTGGGTGTCGGTAAACTATTCCGCAAACAATATTTCGCTGATGTTTATTTTCTACCTCAACCCAGAGACCTTCAAAGTCTTGTTTCGAAGTAGAGAGTTGGTCGCTCTTACCGAAAGTAATATTTTGATCTAAATAATATATCCTACATCCCCTGCATTTGTGATAGTGGATTGAGGTATGAAGTAATAACCTTCCATACCAATATTTGAATTTTTTTCTTAGTCTAATTTAAGTTTGGGCTGGGATATACCAATCAGAGAAAAAAACATGATTGCGATCAAACAGTTAACTATTAAGATAACCAAAATTTGCAGGGGGACTTCTGATATTCCAGTGTCAGACTGAAAATGGCTTTTGTGCCTGCATTAAGCCTTTGATGTCAATACTGGTGTGGAAATCGTGTGTAGAATAATAATTGAAAATTTGTTAATGAGGGTTTGCTGTTGTCGGGATCAATATTGGTCAAAATCGAAATATTGGTAAGATAACTAAAATATGCTTCCAGGCAGGACAGCGAGCCAAGTATTCGATCAAATATATTCTTTCAGAGTATAAGCATACATCATCACATCTACTTAAGTCACCAAGGGAAAAATGTCTTGCAAGCACTGGTTACATGTACCATTTATCATCAGTTTCAGATAAGTAACTGAATTGTTTAAT
>JAOBYF010022457.1:0-13137 GCA_025403605.1 Parazoanthus darwini
ATATATGGATAGGCGGATAAAGGGTAAATACCAAGATTTTACAGCTCGTTTGAAATTGTAAATGATTATTTTCAACAGAAGAATCTGTGAATAAAGAGGATGACGAGGATGAAGAAAAAGAAAGTGAAGGTTAGTTTTCCCAAAAATTTATTATTAACGTAAAAATATTTAAAATAATAACAATACATCTAGTTGGATTAATACAAAAATGTTTTTGAACACTCTTCATTAAAGTTTCCTCATCGATTCAAAAAGTTTAAAGTCAACCTAATCAGTTCACAAGTATGTGTTTCAGGGTTTCTTGCTGTAGATTATCGGTGAATTAAATAAAATATTCCTAAATGACTTCCAGTATCATTACCATATATTTTTTGTCATATGGCAGATAAGGATTCCAACGGCAATAAGGGGGTAGGCGGTGGTGCCACGGGCGGTATGATGCCCATATCGTGCGGGGTTGGGATGAGCAGCAGGATTGTGGGCGGGACTATAGCCTCGCCTGGAAAATGGCCCTGGCAGGTAGGTATACGTAGTAATATTTCTAGTTGGTTGCACATAGTCCTGGAAGGATGGTGTTGTTGTCTGTAACTGACTGTTCGACCTGTGAGAAAGTCATCTTCAGAGTCAATGTTAGATCCATTAATATGCTTTTCATATTTCTGGTGTCGCCCCTCGCGGCTGCTTTTGAGTTGAAGTTTTTGATGTGTGGCCGCTTGTACGTTGGTCGAGCGTTTTATTTTTCCGTTTAAACATGAACCCCTTTTCCCGACTTTAAATTGGATACGTGTTTGTAAGCACAAGTTTCCCGCCATTGCATTGTAAGCTTATTTTTTTCTTGCTATCAACTTATTAAACACTCGAATAAGTTCCAGTGTATTGTATTGTACGTCTTGCCATCATGATGTACTCAGTTATGTCGGTATAAGTGCCATTGCCTCCTGCCTTGTCTATGCACACCTCTTTTTTTCCGTTATTGCATTAATCACATTTTCCGCCACTGCATTGGTCACGTGATTACATTGCTGTTTAAAGTACTTGTGTTTATGTGTGTTCGCAGGAAAGGTACATTCGTGCGTATGCGGTCTTATTGGGCACGTGCTTACGCAAGTGTACTGATAAGCCGTTTCTCCAGCTTTACATTGGTCTGACAGATGTACTTATGTTGACGATAAGGCACATCACTTTACCTTCTCCTTCTAGCCAGTTCTTTTGTTTAAACTCAGGGTTGTTTAATAGACAATTAGATAAACTATATGACAAATGTATAATTGGATTAAAGAGTGCAACGTTGAACGTTTTGCAAGACACGTTTGTCCAAAATTCTTGGAGCAAAACGCAAGTAATTACCACAGTCAAAAACGCTCACTCTAGGAGAGTGCACTTGATTGGCTTTCATTGTTTGTCAATCAGTCGCAGCCATGATTGGCAGGTTGAGTCTGTCAAAATTGTGTGGCAGAATTGTTTCGTGTTTGAAACTTTTAGCCCCGCCTTTAGCTAGCAAAATATTCCTGGTAAGACTTTTTTCATCAAAAAGAATAACTCAACCTCGTCCCCAGGGCCTTCTGGGACGAGGTTGAGAATAACTAGATCTTTGTATTGAGAACCTAATACGTAAATCTAATACGAAAACTCTATAGTACTATTCTTGCTTAGTTTATCTTAGTTTATCTACTGACACAGGTTGGATTCAAATGGCATAGAACCAATTCAACGGGCCAATCTACCTTAGGAATTATCTTCTGCGGAGGATCTCTCATCAACAGGTTTGCCGGTCCTTTTTTACAGTCAGCGGAAGTGACTTAAAACCGCGCTGAAGAAACCGAAGGAGTTGTTTGCAAAGGAAATGACTTGTCTGCTTAGACACTACGTAAATAGACCAATTTCGATATATTAAAGTTCAGTCTGAAACAAAAGACATCAACACGAGGCCCTGGGGAATAATCCATAAAAATTCTATATTTTATTCCCCAGAGCCTCGTGTTGATGTCTTTTGTTTCCGGCTTAATTTTAATATATCGAAATTGGTACACTGAATATATTGGGAGATGCATATGACAATTTCAAACTTTAAGTATTTGCTCTTTTCTCTCGGTGAACAAACTGGCAGACTTCCAACAGTCAGTTAAGCCAACATTATAGGATCCAAAAAACTCTGACTTACTTCCACACGTAAACGAAATCAACGTTTCTCTCTCTGTCGAAAACGGCAAAGACATGTGCGCACGTGCAAACATTTTCCCGCCACTTGGACAACGTATGCACGACACGCCGATGTCTGGTCGCTTCATTTTTGGCCGAGTTTGCTCGAAATTTCTCATTCGTGCAAACTCAAAACTCCTGTTTTAATTTTATGCATAAGAAAATCATGATGTTTTTGTGCCACAGGAAATTTGCACTAAAATTACTTTTTTCTGCACTAAATTTCCACAAAACTGCACTTCTTTTATCCAATCAGCATCGAAAATAATTTCAGGGATATCGTTTGTTGATAAAACAACTACTACCTTGCTTCTCTCCACAGACAATGGATAGTTACGGCAGCTCATTGTTTTCCATCAAATCCGCCACAAACGTCCCGGAAGAGACTCAAGATTATATTGGGAGAATTTGACGTAAACAACGAGGAGGGACAAGAAGTCATTGTTGATGCTGCAAAAATAATAAAACACAAAAAGTTTAATCCGAATACTTTCGACTATGATATCACTCTCGCTAAACTGAAGACGCCTTTGAAAGAATTCAACAGGTATATCAGGCCTGTTTGCTTGCCAGGTAAGCAGAGGAATGTAAATATCTATGGCAAGCTCTTTCTGTAGATGAAGATCTTTAAGTAACGTTCGTAATCTTAGTCAGCTGTAGTCTTCGTATTGTCTTGTTGGCATCAATGACTAAAAACACGGATAAAGGGGTGCGAAGAGGGATAAAACATTTTTTACTATCAATATATAGAGAATGAAACTCTCCACAAATGCTAACAGTCTTATACTCTAACTGAAAACAGATTTCGCTGTCTCCATATTTTCCTTTTTATACAAAACACGTATTTACAACTACACTCGCCAACTGTTCTATAGTGTGCAAAAAGGACTTGAAGTGATAATGTGACGTCAGTGTTTTCGAAAAATTTCTTATTCGTCGTAACAAAAAATGTTGCTTTCTCAACCGAAACCGGATACACGTTGACCGGACTTAATGTTTGTTAAGTAAATGTCATCTTACATGCCTTATACATTTGGACACGTTCCTCTGACAAAATTCAGTATTTTACAAAAACACAACCGCTTTACAAAGCTATATGCTACTTTATTATAAAAATGATATGCTACTTTTTTTCACTATCCGGAGGAACATTGACCAAGGTCGACTGACTGGAGCGGTACTTATAGATCTACGCAAAGCCTTAAGCTTTGATACGGTCGACCGTGATTTCCTGCTAAACAAACTACCAGGGCTTGATATGAGTTTTCTGTGGTTCAGAAAACTATCTCCTGGACCGAACTCAGACAGTGGATTTCCAGGGCTTTACAATTATTTATTCTAGTAATAGGTTGGAGGTTCTCTAAAAGAGATTGTTGCCACGAATGGGGATCGAACCAAGCTCCCCATGATTACTAGTCGGATATATTACCACTACACTACCGCAACAACCATGCTGGTAACATAGCTATCTTACGGTGTGTCGACGTGTACTTGAATTTTCCCGGGCAGTTTTTCTTTCTAAGGTAGAATGGGAAAACCTGTAACTCTTAACGCGTGCCTTTCGGCCTAAGGATCAATTTAATGATACACAAGATAAACTTAGGAACCACAACAGGAATAACTCAAGTTTCAGTTACATCACAACAGATATTACAAAGAAACGTATAGCTCACGTTTGATTGAACAATTGGTTTGTCAAAAACGCCAGGTAATAAGTCTTTAAATCCCATGCAACATCAGTATCTTATTTTTGCTCATGCAGAAAGAGAAATGAAGTTTCCAGCTGGCAGGAAATGTTTTGTAACCGGATTTGGAAAACTGGGAGAGCATGAAAGACTATCGGGGTACCTCCGTCAAGCAAGGGTTCCAATCGTATCCAACAAGGTTTGCAAAAAGGGTTATTCTACAATGACCAATCGACAGGTGTGTGCAGGGTACCCCAAGAAGGGTGGAATTGACTCATGCATGGGCGATTCCGGAGGACCCCTAGTCTGTAGGCATCGCGGGCGCTACCAGCTGGTGGGCGTGGTCAGTTTTGGAGTAGGATGTGCTGAACCTGGATTTCCGGGTGTTTACGCAAAAGTAAAGAAACTTAGGAAGTGGATTGACAGAACCATGCGTGAATCCTAAAGGATGTCCCATAAACCGATCTTTCGTAGATTAATATACAATTCTCGATGCACATTTGAAATAAAGTTTCAGTAGTACTTCATTTTTTAGTATTTATTGCGTGTCTTAGTTATATGATTCTTGATTTGGTTTAGACATACATCTTTGCATAAGAAATAAAGCATAGAGGGCAACCTGCAAGTTAGAAGGTACTTACTTGTTCTTGCCCTTGTCCTCATTGTCCTTGTCCTTGTCCTCGTCCTTGTCCTTGTTCTTGTTCTTGTCCTTGTTCTTGTTCTTGTTCTTGTTCTTGTTCTTGTTCTTGTCCTTGTCCTTGTTCTTGTTCTTGTTCTTGTCCTTGTCCTTGTCCTTGTCCTTGTTCTTGTTCTTGTCCTTGTCCTTGTTCTTGTTCTTGTTCTTGTCCTTGTCCTTGTCCTTGTTCTTGTTCTTGTTCTTGTTCTTGTTCTTGTTCTTGTTCTTGTTCTTGTTCTTGTCCTTGTCCTTGTTCTTGTTCTTGTTCTTGTCCTTGTCCTTGTCCTTGTCCTTGTTCTTGTTCTTGTCCTTGTCCTTGTCCTTGTCCTTGTGCTTGTCCTTGTCCTTGTCCTTGTCCTTGTCCTTGTCCTTTTCCTTGTCCTTTTTCCTTTTCCTTGTCCTTGTCCTTGTCCTTGTCTTTTTCCTTGTCCTTATTCTTGCCCTTGTCTTTGGTCTTGCCAGTGCTCTTGTCGTTGTATTTGCCCTTTCCGCACCTTTATCATTGCATTTGCCTTTAAGCCTAGCTGTCCTTGTGTTTTCCCCTGCACATGTCCTTATCTTCGTCCTTGCACTCGCCCCTGCCATTATTAATGCTTTTACCTTTGTTGTTTTAAAATTTTTTAATTCAATTGCTCAGGTAAGAAAGTGAAGTTCCCACCTGGTAAACGTTGTTTTGTCACTGGCTTTGGTTCTTTGAGTTATGGTGGCAAAATGGCCAGATATCTGCGTGAGGCTGAAGTTCCAATCGTACCAAGGCAAAGCTGCATTCGTGGATATGGATCACAGCAAATTCAAATCACAAAACGTATGATCTGCGCCGGGTACATTGAAAAGGGCGAGATAGATGCGTGTACAGGAGACTCTGGAGGACCGCTGGCTTGTTTGTACAGAGGACGTTTTCACCTTGCAGGTGTAACAAGTTTTGGTCTAAAGTGTGGCATGGCTGGATTTCCGGGGGTCTATGCTAAAGTCGCAACATTTAGAGACTGGATTGATGCAACCTTGAAGAAGAATAGCTAGACAACTTCATTCGATAAAAGTAGCAGTCATTGGGAAAAATTGAACATTCATTAAATGTAATAAGATTGAGGTGTAGTAATACTTTCTTATGTCAAGTTCTTTAAAACATTAAAATACAAGAGATAAAAACTCGGTAATATCGGTTTTTGTCATGATAATGCGGTGATTCACAATGACGTGATCAGATCACTCGGTAATATCGGTTTTTGTCATGATAATGCGGTGATTCACAATGACGTGATCAGTTATAAATGAACTCACATCATGCAAAGATGCTTATTCTTCTTTACAAGCAAAGGAGTATAATGGACGTATTTCTCTATCTAAAAATTAAAAAAACGTTTGAAAGTTTTTGATATCAATTTTCTGGTTTTCGAGGAAGTTGGCCCAAATTTGATAACCAAATCCATTCCGATGATAAGGCCAAGTAAAATTAAATAGTAGGTTAGCATCCCTGCCCGACCACTGAAAACGCTCCCGACCAAGAAAAATTGCTGTTTTTATTTCCATACATTTCCTTTATAAATAATACAATGGTCCCGACCATATCGAGGACATACACAAGTTTTCTTCAAAAGCATATTTAGCTCAAGACTGATCAAAGACTGACCTTTTACGTGACTTGAAAACTGAACATTTTCGTGATATACTGGGATATAAATACGCAGAGATAGTCCATATGAATGACTTTAACTAAAATTCTAAGTTTCTTACTTGGACAAAGAGTGAATATCAAATAAAAAAATAAACTAAAATAAAAATAAAAACCGCCCGCCCGACCATGTAGTTTTCAAAAGGGTTGTTTACAACCGACTTTATGCATACCTATCCGAGATGGTACGCATAAAGAAAAGCCGATCAGCAATTCGCGTTCTTCATTCGACGGTCACAATCCTACAATGGATACCGGGATAAGGGGTTGTTTAGTATTAAAACTAAAACTAAAAACTCTTTAAAACTTCTTATTTAATTAATGAAACCCCGCTAGATCATGTTACGACTACAAAGTTTAAACTGATAATTAATTAAAAAAATTAATGAAACCCCGCTAGATCATGTTACGACTACAAAGTTTAAACTGATAAAAATCTCTCTTGGGGTAACTACGTAGACAAGTTAGCTTAGAACTTGCTTCTGGCACTGAAGTTTAATCCAAGACCATCCGTGCCTCCTGGAGAAATGCCCTTTATTTTCAAATCTTTGGTGCACAGCCGTACTTTCATTATTTGTGTGGAGAAATTGCAGCAAACCTCTTTGAGATAAATTTCAAAAGGCTCGAAAGCGTGCAGTCAGGAATCTAACCTTTTCCACACAAAGACATTATAAACGCTAGCTGAAAAACTATTTCAATAACTCTGCTGGAGATAGTAGAGTATTCAAAGAAACTCCAAAGGGTATTTATTGTTTCCAATTCTTTTTAACATTTAAAAAAAATAAATTCCCTTTGGAGTTTATTTAAAAAGAACACAACCGAGTACCTTGTTTTTAGACATCTTTAGATACCGGAAGACTCCGTGAGAAATTGCTTTGCACGAACTAAACTAATGTTATGGTGGCTCGCGGTACCGTGTGGAATTATCTTTTACAACATTTTTGTCTGCACTGAACAGACTTTACTAAACACGGAACGGGGAACGAGCGATGCATGACGATCACAAGTAGTAGTAGAGAAAAGACAGTTCTGGGGCAGTTTCAAAAATTAAGAAACCAGAACTGTCTTTTCTCTACTACTCCCATTTCTTCTCCCCATGAAAAAAGTCAGAATTTCTCAAAATCATCATTGCTCCCCTGAAAAACTAAAAGAACCCCTGAAAAAAGTCAAAAGAGCGAAAATTCTGAAATGGCCCCGCTCTACCAGAAGGGAGAGAAGAATTTCTCAATTCTGAATTGTGTGACGAGAGGCATCTGTTATCTCTGGCAGGGAGAAACGAAAAATTTATTATTTCAATGAAAATCATAGATGATACTATAGTAGACAATTGCCCGGAAATAGAAGAGAAGTATGGAAAGAAATACGAAAAATATTTCTTTGAAAAGCGGTCCTAGAACTTTGATTTTTCTGTTTTTTCAGAGAAATTTTTGCAAAAATCTCGAATTTAATATTTAGTTAATTTTTAGTTAATTTAAGCGCGAAAAATTGCGCCCTATAAAATGGGGATTATAAAAGGCTTTATTGAAGATATCTCTGAAGATTTCCGGTATGTTATATCTCAAATTCGAGATGTTCATGATTTCTCCTTTATTGGCTATGACAAGCTGAAGACTGAAAACGCCGCAGTAGAATTAGAAAATCTCAGGAAAGAGTTTCTTGAGGCTATGGAGGGAATTAAACTCGATTGCGATTCAGACCCTTCATTAATTCTTCTCGTTTTTTATTGGAAGAATAAGATCATTGAATGCTGTTATGAGGAATACAGAAGACTCAAGAATGAATTCCAGAAATGGGAAGAACCAACTTTTGTCGATGACTCTTATTATAGTTTTAGTTTAGATGCATTGAGATTGGAAATAGAAAATTTGGATGGTGGTTTTCCTCGTTTGCTAAAAAAGCAAAGAGTTCTTCAATGGTGAAAGAAATCACAAATTTAATATTTGACCAACTATCACACTGAATTTGTAATGACCGATGACTCATTATAAAACAGAAATTGTTTTTTTAAAAAAGACTAAATGTTTACATTCCTCTGAACCTCAGAAACAAAAAGTGAGGTTCAGAGGAATGAACTTGTATTGTTCAAAACAATACACCACTTAAATTTAATAACTTTTGCGCCAATCACCTGCTTCATCTGAATAGAAACCATGCCAATCCACCTGCGGCAATAGTCAAAACTGTCAGATTCGTCTCGTGCGATGTGTAAACAGCCTTTTTAGCCAATGGCCGGAGCGGAGCTTTAGCCAATGGCCGGAGCAGAGCTCTACTTTTCTCGCTTTGAGACACCGCCGTTTTCTTTGTTTCTGTTTCAGAGTGTTTATTTTCGACAACCGCGTGTGGCAATTTAATTGCACTAGAGCCAAAATTATGTTTTATGACACGTTTCACGGGAATATTCAAATCAGAGTTTATACCAAGTTTCATTTTAGGCGTCGCTTTTTTGAGCTCGTTATTATAGCCAACAACGCTTCCAGTGTTAACGACCATTCTAGAAGGCAAAAGCCACGTGTCAGGAGTGATGGCGAGATCTAATCTCACTTTGGCACTTTCAATCGCCAGCTGAAATCTCTGGACGGATTTACTTATGCTTTGATTACGTATGGCATCTTCAACCAAATTTAAAAATTCTTTCTGCGCTTCAATCGATGCTCCCGAATTACCTGTTATTCCGCTACAAATATTTACTTGAGAACCAAGTAGAGAAAAAGCGAAAGATTCAAGAGTCGCGTTAATTCTAGCCAAGCCTGCACGTGTGAGCCCGTGTGAAACTGGAGTTAAGAAATATTCAAACTGGTTTTTCGCTTCAGTGTTTTTTATAAAAGGAACCAAGTTACCGAGACTCGCTTTTCCGCCTTCATCTGAGAACTTTTGTGTTTCTGCTGGATATTTAAATGGGGTCTCGCTGTAACCTTCATAAGTGTCATACTGAAAAACACTGCCAAGGCCATGATTCCTTCCCTTGATAAAGCGGAAATCGGAGTCCGGGGAGATTCCAAATTCAGCACAAATTCGTTTAAAAGAAGGTATGTCGTATTTATTTTCTGTCTGACTAAATGCTATGTCACCGGGTAAAGCTAATGCATTTTGTATTCCTCCCATCTCGAATAATATTCTTCTTACTGTAAAATAAACATGAAACCAGAAAAAAGCACGTATTTGTGGTGGTAAGGATAACGCAGAGTCACTTACATCGTGGACACCTTTCGGCATTTTGTTTTCGAAAAGAATTCTGCTACTTACACCACAACCCGTTGTAGCACAATAGAAAGCGAAATTTAATTGTTGTGGCCAATAATGAAAGTTTGGACCGGCTAGCCAGCGTCTTGATTCACTTGAACTTCTGTGTGTTGTCACTGTTTCGGTAAAAATATCACGAAACTTTATTTTGAATTTATCACTTGGAGTGACATATATTTCTTGCTGTTGCACACTCTGCTCTCGCTCGTTCACATTTATTAGATGCCTGGGGATGAGTCAGAATAGGGATGTACATTTCCACTTGCACTTTTTTTTCTAATTTATCACCTTAAAAGTCATTTGTAATAAGTTAAAAAAAATAGAAAATGCTGGATAGTTGCAGTGCCTTGAGTCTCGTTGTTGAATTTGTACCTTGCAAATATTTGGTTTAACTTTGGTTGCACATGTGCTTGGAAGCGACCGTTATATGTTTGGAGTTGGTTTCTTGCTCCTGCTTGTGCTTGTCCTTGGAGATCGGTCCACCTATCTTTAATTTCTCTCCCGTTGTCTCTAATCTAAAGCAAAAGATATTTTCATGTAACTTTTACCACCTCGCCTTTCTCTTTTAGCAGTCCATTGAATATTAGTTCAACAATTCTTGAATTTTCTCCATTGGCCTGGCAGGTTATTTGATTCCCAGTCAAGTTTTGGTGTTGCAACTCCTGATAAAGCCATGATCCACTATTTAGAAGGTAGAGGGAAAGCCTACTGTATGTACACTGTAACTACTACACTGATCATGTAAATTAAGCGCAGACTTGAGAAAAAAAAGTTTGTACGTGAACACACTTCTACATTGTCCCTACATTTTTGTCCTTTTTCAGCCTCGACATTACTGTTCACTTACAAAAAAGATTCCTATAAAATTGAGCGCAGAAATGTCAGCAAGTTAAGCATCTTAATTGGATATTTTATCACTATTAGCCATTGTTTATCAAAACTAAAACAAATTAGAATGCTCCTGCTTCATATGTAGTTTCCTCTGCTGTGCGTAAAGCTTCCTCCCGCTGTGTGCATAGGTGATGTTCAACCTGACGGTGCTTCTTTGCCTTTTCTGTTACCTCCAAATCAGAATTTCTGACTCTTTTTCTGTCTCTGCTTGCTTAGAATGCATTCCAGCAGTAACCCCAGGCCTTTCCATGACTCTTTCTTGATTGTTACTGTTGATACGCCTACCCCCACGTCCTCTACCACTACCCCCACCTCTATGTCCCCAATCGCCACCCCGCCTCTCCGTCGCTCTTTCCCTGTATCTTCTTCGTTTGAGGCGGTTTTTCTCCCTCCTCGCCTCTTCTTGTTCTTCCAAAAAGTGTAATCTTGCCGTCTTTCTCTGACGGTACATTTTTTTGTTTCCGCATATTTTTAATAAGCATGATCTGATTCTCGGACGGTTCAATCCAGTAACCCTTTCGAGGCATCTGCAATTATAGGAAACGTTTGGGTTTTAATGTTTACCGAATTTATGGCCTAATTTATCCATTCTAGATACAGAAAAGAAAACCCGCGCACAAGTACCTAAGTTTTTCTGAGTTAGCCTAAATAGGTTGTAATATAAACGGTACTTATTAACTTGGAAGTTAGGCTATAGTAAATACCCGCGTATAAGAATCTAAGGTTTAACCCCGCCCGATGGACTACCCTTGGGTTTCCGAGGACGAAAATTTAAGAACCTGTATGGCTAAAATTGTCCATTTAGACTCCCTTCACATAAGAACCTGTTTTAGCCTAGAACTTGAAACAGGTTCTTATTTGAGCACCTCCGTCAAGACTGATTTCTTAAATCAAATCAAATAAGTACCTCCAGTTAATTAAATAATGTAATTTATAATTTGATATTAAAGTTGTGTTAATGCCTTAAACCGTTGTTTCTGCTGACACACTTCCAAGTTTTAACATTACAAGCACAGAAAGACTCTTTTGATATCACGAAACCAGTCTTGGGGATTGCTGTTCAGAAGGTGCGTGAATTTATTATTGTGAAACTTTGGTTAGCTAGCGCTCATGCAATCTGTTAAGAAGATCGAAGAAAATATTAAATCTCTGGTTAAAATGACCAATGATTTTAAGAGATTACCAGTCAGCTTTTTGTTTTACTAGGCTTGGCAACCTTCGGACTTTGTTCGAATGCGAAGAATGTGTTTATTTAAGTTCGTCCGTTAACAAACAAGTGGGGAAAAGTAGTAACTACTACAGCAATAAACGAAGAAATTTGTCCCGATGGCCAGCAATGTGATCAGAGAATGTTTTTTTTTTTTTTTAAAAATCACCAAGTTATTTTACCAACACTGTGTTTATTTTATTATCCTGTTTTGCAACAGTGTTAGCAACATCATTCCGGCTGAGCCGTACCCATAGTTTGTTAATTTGTCTCAGGATCAACAGAATATCTACCTTGTTTGTACTCAGGGAATTTGACAATTTCCCTCATGAACAATTGAGCAGGACAGTCAAATTTGTTGCAATTCTGCAGCAGAAAACGTCTCTTTTTTGGTATACAGTGATAACCATCCTGAGGTGGGAAAACCCGCCACCAAATCTCAGAAAGCGAGCGAGCTAGACGGTTTTTCTCTCTTGGATAACTCCAAAAGTATCTGGTCCAAAGCACAGATCCCCTTGAAAATATCGAACTCTGTGCACTTTTTATGCAGATGAATCAGGTAGTTGCACACAGTTGTTTGTTGAAGTTTGTATTTCACCTGAGCGCTTGGGACGAGAACGTGGATCGTCATACTATATGCCCACATGCTCACAACTAGCTTTGAGATGCTGGATATTGGCTTCCGTCGGTCGTAATTGCGGCACGATGACTGTCGGTGCCATGTAACAGGACTGCCCCTCGTCAGACATTGCACATCTGGGTTTGGATAATTGTAGATCAGTTTTCCCCAGAATCGGCAATTTTGCAGACAAACGAAGTCGTTTCCACACTCGTTTCAGGTCCGTTTGCTCTTCTCCCGTCACTTAGTGCTTAAAATGTTGGTTACTAGCAAGAATGTTACTGGCTTCAAGTCTCTGTGTACAACGTTGTTTTCGTGAAGAAACTAAGAAACTTTAATCCAACTGCGATACCTTTAAGAGAGCGTCCTTGTGAAAATCAAATATTGTACGGAAATAGGTAAAAAATTAATTTCGCTCATACTTTGCTCATTTGTAATACATGACCAGATATAAATGAGACTGCTTTCGGTTTTTCAAAATAATGCTTAGTTTGGGAGAAAACTTCAAAAACGATTTGACCGTTAACGAAGTCATCACGAGCCGGTATTCAAAGGAAAAATAGGACAACTTCGTCAACGTTTGGTACCGCATTTGGAAAACATTTTTAAGCTGTATCCACCTAGCATCGAATTTCTCATTCGCTGCGGCCAGAATTTACATGGCGTCTTGATATTTGCTGCCTTTCTGTTGCAAGGCCCCTTTCCACCATGAGAGTCGAAGAAATCCATGCTCCTTAGTATGACGCTATTCCGATCAGCTTCCGACTTGCACTTACTATGCTAAACCGGGAATGATAACAACCGGCGTTGTCTTATCTATAAAACACTGTACGAAGCTCAGGCATAACCGATTTGAGCTGCATAAAAACATCATTCACGATGGCAACCACTGAATGACTGTCCTGTGAACAAGACTGAAACACGAACACAAAAGTCATAATTTGGAGT
>JAOBYF010022568.1:0-13134 GCA_025403605.1 Parazoanthus darwini
GGAGGGTTCTGCCTTCTCGATACCAATGCCAACGGTGAAACTGAAAGATTCTCGTCGTTTTCAAGTATTACAATAAGACAAACCGTATAAAGTCTTGTAATACCCCTTGCGAAGTTGTATGAGACCGGGGCTTATAAGCACTGGATAGGAAATCTTTTACTTCAAACAATTGACCCATGACTCATTGACTCACGACTCATGACTCATAGAATTTTTGACTCATAGAAAAGTTACACTCTACTTAGAACACTAGCAATGACACAGCCATCCCCAGCCACATTTATATTGAATGAGGCCGACAAGAAGGGTGAGAATGCTTATAGCCTCCTCGATAATGTAGTCGGCAGCTTTACGTTTGTTCTTTTGGCCTTAGACTGGAAAGTAAAGGCCATCCATCTCGCGTCTTTTCAAGGCAGAATAGAGATAACTTTCTATTCAATTATCCCTTGTTATGACTCTCCTGGGATCCTTGTTATAAAAACTGGATTAACACAATAGGTCAAATTGTTTGGATTTCTTTTCTCAACGAAATTTCCTTGCTACCGAGAGCTCAAAGTCAAGCATGGTGTTTGTGATTTGATCAGCTATTTATTTCTAAAGTTTGGGTTTGAAAGATTTGGAAACAGAACTGTGTTAGAAATAGTATATGCAGTAAAACAAAAAAACCAATGATCGGACAGATTTTTTTTCTTAGAACTGGCTAGAAGTGGAACTACATTACGCTAAAAATGCCCAAGGATAAATAACCGCAGTTGCTCCGATTTATATAGTCCCCTCCTCTTTGAACAAATTTGTTTTTGATAACGGTATTGTCATCGTAAGTTGATTCAGCTTCACTTAAAATGACTTAGTAGTGTAAAAGCAAGATTGGTATATTAGCTGTACGCTAACCAAGACTTATTAGTTATTTACTGTTTTTATTTTCTTGCTCATACATATACCGTTTACTTTTTTAAGAACCAGGCGTAGTTTAGTTGGTTAGTGCGCGGCCTCCGGAGCTAGGAGTCCCAGTTCGATCCCCTGTGACTCCAACGCGATGTCTTCTGATCCGTGCAACTTTAGCTTTTAAAGCCCGTAAAACGGTGCACTGACAGAGAAAGGGAGGCAGCCCGGGGCCAAAAGTTTGTCAGATGAATGTGCTGCCACGTGTTGCCCGTGTTAAAAAAAGTTCCTTTACTTTCACCTTCAACGATGACTCTTGTGTATCAAGGTCAAACAATTGTTGTTGATGTTGTTGTTTTTGTGTCAACCCTTACCTTGGCAAACGACAATTATCCAAGCAGGATACTGTCATCAGTAACGGAACGGAATATTGCATTTGCCCCATGTTCACTTCTGTGTACGCTTAACAAGACACGGCATCGAAGTCCATTACTTAAATCATTGGTCAGAAAAAAAGACTTAGAAATAGTTAAAACAACTAACTTCTCACAAAACTAGCAATTTAAAAATAACAACTAAAATCTCGCTATTCCTTTTCAGTAACGGTTTTTTTCACGGTTTAAGATGAAAGGCGTTGACTTTTTGGAGGGAAATCCGGTCACGTCATTCGTTTTTATGAACTTGCCGCTCTTTTCCTTCTTTGGCAAAATATGCGGTTGGCTTTCGAGCCTCCATATTTTTCCCTATCAGAATATTCGGATAAACATTAATGGGAGTTAAAGAAATTGGACAGTTCTAACTTCAAATGTTGTTCAAAACAACTCCAGAAGTTTCTAATCTGTCTACTGATACAGTAATGTACTGTTGCGCGAGACGCATACCCTTCTCTCTTGTATTTCAAGAGTGCGAGTTTTTCTGCGAGTTCTATCGTAGTCTAAATTCCACGCACGTTAAAAACCCCATCATAATGAAGATTATTATTATTATTATTATTATTGTTATTATTATTATTATTACTAGTACTACTACTGTTGCTACTAAAAATGATAATAATAATAATAATAATAATAATAATGATAACAAAAATAGTAACAATATAAATAATGTTAATTAATTAATAATATAAGATTTACCGGTAGCGCTCACATCGCGTATTGATTTGAAACTTGGTGCTTGACAATCAAAATTAAAAATGGTCCTTAAAAAAGTTTGAAAATCAGTTTGATGAAATGAAGTAAATGACACGTTTTTGATGCTTTCTTAAAAGAGTCCAACCGCCGATGGGCTTTGGCAGTGGATTCCGTTGATTTCTTAAGCCATTCACACTACTCGCTAAATAGGTTTGAATTAATCATGGTTAAAAAGAATTTTGACTTTTTAAGTTTACGAACTGACCTAAAACCTGTACAAACAAGTTGCTTTTTCGTTACAACGTTCAAACGCTTCTTTCAGAACCCGTGAAAACGCATCAACATGTGACAGTCCTAACATATTTAAGTTGAACAAGTTTAATAAAACTTCACTTGTTTAGCGTTTATTATATGAAAAAAAAAACCTATATATATATATACTTTATTTAACGTCGTTGCGCTGGGAGTGGTTGCCCATTCTCCCAAGCCAGTGGCTTATGTTTAATCGCTCGATTGGCGTGAAAGTCGATTTTGCGGAGGGAGGAAAACCGGAGAACCCGGAGAAAAACCCTCGGAGTCGGAAGGAGATCGACAAATCTCAGCCCACATGCGAAGCCCAGGGTTTGATCCCGGGTCCACAGAGGTGGGAGGCGCGAGCGCTAACCACTCGGCCATTCTGACTCCCCTTGGATAAGACTTTGTTCTCAACAATATCTTTTTTTAAATTTGTTAGTTTTAGGACCTCGCCGAAAGTCACTCCCAGCCGCCGCAGACAAGATGCCATCAAATAACATAAAGAAAGAAAAGAATCCCAGTGACTCGCCTAAGCCCAGCAGAAGGTTTGGCACCGCGAGAGATATCATCAAGTCACGTTCCGGTGCTGCAAACTCGACGACTGCGCCTAGCCCAGGCTCCTCTCGGAAGCAAAGGCCGCATTCAGACCCGTTACCTGGGGAAAAGTAAGATGCTCAAGGCAACATTTCTCTGCTGACTAAATTTGCTATCGGGCATGTACGGTGGCCCAGAAGGCTCATCACTGAACTAAAAGATTGGCAACGTAAAACTAAAAAACATTGTGAAGCGTTGTGAACTTTTTTTGCGTTGTGAACATTTTTTTTGCGTTGTAAACTTTTTTGCGTTGTAAACTTTTTTTGCGTTGTGAATATCTTTTTTTGCGTTGCGACTTTTATTTATTGCGTTGTGTTTTTTAGTTTTACGTTGCCAATCTTTTAGTTCGGTGATGAGCCTTCCGGGCCACCGTAGGCATGCGAAAAAAACATATTTATCCTAATTACTGACCTGTTTTATTGGTACAATGGTAGTTTGAACTTCGAAATGGTATTTGTTTGGCTGTCTTAATAGAAAGTTGACAAGAGATTTGGAATCGAATCTGGTGAAAAAATTTGACCCGTTTCCACAAGCTGCTGTCCTTCAGAGCAACTGCAAATTAGCCTTGTAGACCACAGCGTATAATATATTCCTAGTTGCTTGTGCAAATCCATTCAAATCCTTTTTCAACTACAGTTTTCGCCAGAGTTAGTTTGATAGTCCCTTTGCAGCTAGAGGTCACCTGGTTCAAACTATGCTAAATACTTTTAAATACTTGTTAAATACTTTTTAGGAAGCCAAATAGTGTAGTATGCATATTGACATAATTCTTTAGCTTATCAGCTTAACAAAATAAATAAATACCAAGCATTTTGCTTTTTTTATAGTTGCATCATGGGGTTTCGAGCCAATAACGAGTATTAGCAGGTGTCTGACTATTGCTTCCAACTCTTAACACGAGTTAAGATTTAAACTTCGTTTAAGAAACGAACTAAAAAATTATAACGGCTCTATAGTTCGATTCAAAGCGGAACAAAAGAGCAGCTGACAGCTAAATTGCACAAGCTTTAGCTGCTTATCAGGGTCAGGTGCCAACCCGAGTGAACACTTCTCCATACAAACGCCAACAAGTATTTAAACGAAACCGTTACCCTCTTGTATAAACACTTAAAGACTTCGCGTGTTAATCAGCAGACTTTGTGTAAACAGGTCTTTTGAAAGGCTGGATGTAAAATTCTGTAAAACTTTGTTGTTTTCAACTAGTCGTTTCTTGAAATGTATTTAGCGTGTCGCGTTTCAATTTATTCTTACCTTTAGCTGTGCCATGTTTGTTTTTCAAGCTTGATTTCAGACCTTTTCCGGCTTATGCGAATAATGCGAGATACAAACAGATTACTTTTTGGCAACTCACTCTGTTTACCGGCTTATGCCCCTGCTAATATATTTTAAAAACCAATATTTTCTTAAGTGCGATTACGCTTCGCATATGGTTTTTCTATCAAAAACACATTATCATGCGCAGGTAATACTTTTTCTACTGGGTGGTTAAAACAATAAGAGATAGTAACATATGTTTTCCTAGGAGAAATGAAAACAATAGCTTTTCATGTGTTATTGTTGTAATTGTTGAGTATGTTTCTTCTTTTCTGCAGAGTTCAACCTGCAAAGAAGCAGTCTTCCTCAGTTTTTAGCAAGTTTTCTTCAGGTGAGTTCAAAAACACTGTCACAGTACTGTCACTTGTCATCACTGTCCCATAAGTGTACACATCACTGTTACAGTACTGACACTTGTCATCACTGTCCCACTAGTGTACACTTGAAGCTCAGCTGGTTGTTTCGCAGACTTCGGAGATAGAGACCCCCAGTTCGATCCTCGATGACTCCAACGTTTACTTCAATTTTCTTCTGATTTTGTGTAACTTTAGTTTTACTCAAACAAACTTTTCTAAGTTTTTATCTAATAAAGCAACAAGATCTTTATGTGAGGAATATACTAGACTTTTGAGTTTTGGACTCTCAAGATGGGATGAAATCTTTTAACACACAAGAAATGTTGCTTTGATGTAGATTTTCATAAAAATTAAACGTCAAAACATATTGTGCAATTGTTAATGCATTCTTTGTATGAATCATTAGCATTCTGATTTGGAAAAAGGGAAGTAAGTTGCATATACGTATTTTCTATGTACGTATTGTTACTTAATCTCCCTCAACGCACTTCCTCCGATAGTTCCGAAGATATCAATAACACAGAAGGTCAAAAGTTCAGACCGTCGAACAAAAGGGGTTTTGAAGGATGATATATTTCCATGAGCAAATTGTTGTGATCATTCCCACTATGCGTTTGCGGAAGCATGATTTTTTTTTTCTGATTGTAGGAAAGTCCAAGACCGCCGAGATCGAGGCTCTAAAGTTGCAGCTGAGACAGGTTGAGGAGGAAAAAGAAACACTAAAAGAAAAACTTCTAAACCTGGAATCGCAGCTTGGAATAATACCGGTCTTGGAGAAGGAAAAACTTGTCCTGGAAAGGCAAATGAACGATGTTGTACAAGAACGAGAAAAAATCAAGTCAGAGTTAAGAGCTTCGAATGAGTCGTTGAAAAAGCTTGATTCGGACATAAAGCAACTTACAGATGAGAAACAACTTCATTTGGAAGAAATCGAAAAGGGGCAAGTAGAAATGGATGCAATACTAGACGAAAAACTTGCGCTAGAAAAAGTGAAAATAAGCCTTAATAACGACAACGAGCATTTGAGGCAGCAGGTGGATCTACATTTGCAGAACTTACAGAAAATTACAAAGGAGAAGGAGGAACACTTTAGTGGGCTGTGTAAACAAAAGATTAAGTTAAAAGAACTCTGGTCAGAACTTGGTAACCTCAGACAGTATGTGCTGGATTTGAAGGCATCAAATGTTGTCCTTCGAGCCGAAGTCTTGGGAAATGGTTCAGAGGTCCGTGATACTTTGACACTTTATATGACAAGATTTAGAACTTTAGCTTTGGAAAAAGAAAAACGTAATTCTACTTGTGGAAATGTATCTGCGATCTCCCAAACGGAGAATGTTAGTGTAAACAATACAGAAACACAAACCGAGTTAGAAAACGAGACTTTGTCAGATAAAGCAGATATCACAAACGAAGAATACGACGATTTGCTGGATGAAATTGAAGATAACCAAGAGGAAATCCAAGCCTTGCAGGAAAAGCTTAAAAGAGTCGAAAATGAAAACAACGAACTTGTGGGAAAGTGTGAGAATGTTGAGTTAGAGCTAGAAAAACTGAAAACTGAACAGCCCAAGATATCGCTGATAGTGAATGGTGAAGATGGATCGAAGGAGCCATCTCATTGGACAGAAAATTTAACTTGCGAGGAATGTGAGAAGTTAAGGGAAGCTTTGGTTTCCTTACAAACTGTATTTTGTATGCAGCAGGACAAAATGGAACAGTTATCTGAAGAGAATGAAAATCTCGAAATGGAACGCAAGGACTTATTTGAAGAATCTAAATACTTAAAACACGTACTTTCCTACAGGCAGGATGTACAGAATGCGCAGACCTTGTTCCAGAAAAATAAAGCGAAAGAGGTTGAGCAGCTTGAATCAAACCTGGATGACGCAGAACTTAAAGTGCGAGGTCTGGAAGATGAAGTTTTTAGATTGCATCAAGAGAAGCAGGCTCTGTTAATGAGCATTTTAAACCTTAACGCGGAAGATGGTGGAGATGAAGGCGGCGATGAAAATGCTACAAAGAGAGATTCTGTTATTCCAGGAATGCCTGAAATGAACGACGAAGTGGACGCTGTTAGTGCTTCGGATGTACCTAAGGGTGGGTACCCCGTTGTGTTTCGAACATCCTCTATCCCAATTAAAACGGAGCCCGAAGGCTCAGAACTGAATGATGAAAGTGTTTCTGAAAGCGAGAGCGATTCTGAACACGAAACAAAGTCTTCAAAACGTCTTAAAGAACAAATGAAAAAACTACAAGATGAAAATGACAATCTAAAATCGTCACTTAACGAATTGGTGCAAACCAAGGAAAATTTATTGAGGAACGCAGGGGATACTCGTGTCCCTTGCCAACAACGCCTGGTCTCTCGCGCAGAAAGTTCTGATGATGAGGGCATTGTTGGCGAAGATAGAGTAAATGTTGAAAATGATCGTTTAAAAGACGTGGAAGAGGAAAACAGGCGTTTAAAGGAGTCGTTGTCGCGAGTAGAAGACGAAAAACTCGCTCTCATCAGGTGTTTGGAGATGAACAGCACAAGTCAAGTGCCCAGTCCCCACACATCGGCGGCAGCCAGTCCGACCCCCACTTCCGCCACAGAGGATGAGGACAGGATCGAGGTGTCAAAGGATGCGAGTTACATTCAGTCTATCGTTGGGAAACTAAGACGTCTTTCCATGACTTCCGCGAGTGAGTGCGAGTCTGAAATCGACAAATCAGGAATGTCAGGGGGCGAGGAGCTAGAACCTGGAAAACGACTGGCCCCAGACGGCGGTCCGCCTTCTTCGGAAAAGCGGCCACGCGATGCTAATGAACTCGCACGTATTGTGGCCTCGTTGGAAACTGATCTTGGTAAACTCAAGAAACACATGTATAAGAAGGACTCCGATTCGGGTCAGTTGGCTGCATTGCTTCGTTTACTTTCAGATCTAAACGTTTATTTCGCATAGTTCGTAGTAATGTAAATCGAATACCGTAAATCGTCGATTAAGCGCCGCGGCGCTTATTAATTTCACCGAGATTTTGGTGCGGCACCTATTTGAGGTGCGGGGCTTATTTAAAACAAGTGCATCACAAAGTACAAGGAAAAAATGGCAAGGTTTTGACTCTCTGAATACTAAGTATCCATGCGCATATTTAATTACATGAATACCATAGCGAGCCATCTGAAATGATCCTGAGCTCTTCAATTTTATAGACAAAGGCAACAACAAGAACAAATGTAACACCTTAGTAGCAACTTAACCGAGTTGAGGTAACAAGTATATAACAGATACAGAAGCAGTTAACATAATAGAGAAGCACAAACACAAACCGTAACAGTAACGGTAACAGTAATAGTAATAGTAGTAGTAGTAGTAATAGTAATAGTAATAGTAATAGTAATAGTAATAGCAATAGTAATAGTAAAAAAGTAATAATAATAGTAATAGTAATAGTAATGGTAATAGTAATGGTAATAGTAATGGTAATGGTAATGGTAATAGTAATAGTAATAGTAATAATAATAATAGTAATAGTAATAGCAATAGTAATAGTAAAAAAGTAATAATAATAGTAATAGTAATAGTAGTAGTAATAGTAATGGTAATAGTAATAGTAATAGTAATAGTAATGGTAATAGTAACAGTAATGGTAATAGTAATAGTAATGGTGTGTGTAAAAGGAAGCTGCTAGTGTCGTTTAGAAAGGCAAAGAAAAACAGCAGCCACAACGACAAAGTAATGTTTTTGATAACGACAAAAGTAAACCGTGCAAGCGGAAACGACAGGGGCCAAATTCTGTCTCTTGGCGAACGTTAGTGTCTGTCAACTTCTTGTTAACTTGTATCAAGATGTCTTTCAAACATAAAGTTTCTGAAGATGATTCAATTAGAACTAATTCTTATTGGCTTAATTACTTAAGTAAAGCTTATGCATTAGTATTTATCCAAATAGGAGAAACGGAATAGTTAATGTATCAGGTAAGACAGAAAAACAAAGGGTGTTGTATAAAGTGTTTGCAGACGATCCTAGGTAATCATTTTGTGATTAGTCGCCAGTCGTATTCACGAACTACGTTGCCTGTATCTTAAATACGAATATTGTTACTTTACAGGATCAAGTCGACGAGGAGCAGTGAAAGGGCCAAAAGGCCAAATGTTAAGGCGACATTCCACTGTCCACGAAATCAACTTCGCGAAGACCAATCTTGAAAGGGTATACCGGGAAAAGCGGCATCTAAAAGATGAGGTTGATTCTCTACGGCGTTGCCTCAACACAACCAGCCAACAAACCCGGAGACGATTTTCGGTGGTGGAGACCCATCACGCCACTATCAAGACTTTTGACGGTCTTCTCCAGAAATCCGACCTGGAACTGAGAGAGTCTAATGCTAAGATCGCAAGGTTGGAGATGATGAATGCAGACGCTGAAGATAAGTTGAAAGAAGCAGAGTCTCACGAGGAAGACTTGCGCATGGCTGTGGTGATCTCCAACAACATTGCCACGGAGGAACGCGAAAGGGCAGAGAGACTTGAGGAAGAGAAGAGTGCTCTACTCGCTCTTGTTCAGCAACTTACCTTGGGCAAATTTGGTGGATCTGTAGAGGATGAGTCTGGTGTTGAGGACAAGCGGTCGAAAATAGACGGAGAAGAAAGTGGCGGGTCTGATGATGATTCGTCACATCCCTCTGTCGGAAGCGAGTCAGATCCAGACACCTCGAAAAAGGAAGATCATGCAAATGAAGAATGGACAAAACCAGCGACTAGAGACCGAAATGGTAATTTAATCGGCAGGCAAGCGAGTACACTTAGTACCATGAGCGCGGACAGCATGCTGAGTCGAGACAATGAAGACGACATGCGGAGCAGGCACAGTTCATTTGCTGATGTGTCTGGGTTTGAGAGTGACGAGTCGACAGACAGCGAGGAAGAGATAGAAGAAAAAGAAACACACGAAGAGAAGAACAAACAGAGCTCTTCAGACGACTATGAAGAAGACTTCTCTGCTGATGACACTTCAACATAGACAACACTAAAATCGCTTACTATACTATTGAGTGCTCGTTTTTATCCTTCATATCGGTTTGGCCGCTAAAACAGTATACTTAAATAACAGCTTCCCTGCAGTCCCTTTTTTCCTGCCAGCGAGAGGTTTCCGTCGGAAATACACGGGAGAAACTCCTCTCTGCGAAGGAAAATAGCAGTCTGCGTGAAGCTGACAAGTAATGTCCAGTTACAAAATAACTCCATGAGGATCGTTGTTATCGCCTGTTCCACTAACCTTAAAGCTCCGTAAAGCTATAGACTTCACAATTCACTGTAAAGGTTTTGGTGAACCCGGCATGCATCAATTTGTAAATATGCGGAATCCTTTGTTGTAGCTTCTCGTGTTAGGACCAGTTATGGTGTTTCAGCTGCATATTTGAAAACCAAGCACCTTTTCGTCAAATGGTAGTAACAATAACAGTGACAGTAACGGCAAAGTTAACAGTGAAGGTAGAGGTGATAGTGACGTGACCGTGACAGCCAAAGTGACGGTTGTAGTGCAAGGAAGTGGCAGTGAGTTTGAATGACGTTACAGTAACAGTGTGATTGGTCAAACGTTAGTATTTTCATATTTTTTACCAGGAAGAACTTTATCCACTGACCCAAAATTATAGACACGTGATGTTTTACGTACTCAGACCCAAGGAAAACAGACCGCGGCCTGTTAATCGAAGAAAATCACTCGCAAAACAAGACACGGAACACCATGTGAGAGTTTTGTCAATTTGTTTATCACGTGCGAGTTGTAAACGTTGTTATCGTGTGAGATATCTGCCGGTTATCCATTACTGAATGACATTTTTTATTTTGTTCGCCCTGTTTGTAGTTCTGCTCATTAACCGCTGGGACACTTAATCTCTAATTTACACGACAGTCAATTACGTGCTTAAGCAGTTTCCCATGAAGCTTAAACATTCTTTTCTAGGAAAGGAAGAAGACATGCAGAGCAAGAGGAGTTATGTTCACGTTTGTTAATTAAGAGAAGATCCATGCTTAGCGTGCGTCTATCGAGTTATGGATGCACGCGGGATTTTGGGAGAGCATGTGAGAAGTTTTAGAGTGGCACGAGGCGAAGCCGAGTGCTTCTCTAGCTTTTCGAGTGCTCTCCCAACTTCCCAACGTGCATCCATAACTCGAAAGACGCAAAACTAAAGTATGGACCGTTTCTTTTAGAACATTGCCTCAGCCTTTTTAGGCAGTATTTATAGGAAAAAATACACGTAAGCTGATAACGTACAAAATTCTCCCAAACCGTTCTGAACGTTTTTATTGGTTGAACGCGAGCACGCGATTTAATAGACGCAACCCTCGAGTTATAGGTGCACGCTCGCGCCAGCCATACAAAAAGCGCGCGAAAAATTGCCAGCTATGTTCTAAAATTATATATTTTCCATGCTGCTTAAAGGTGAAGTAATACGAGCAACATTTTTGCCCATTTTGTAGCGCAACATTGTTGTGTTGCAAGTTGGTGTGTGCTGTGTGCACGTATTACCACGTACTTGGCCAACTTGTCACGCAACAAAATTCGTTGTTGCAGGTTGTGCTCCTGCTTCTCAATCCTCTCATCTGATTGGTGAGTCAGACAAAAGCGCGAGCACCGAAGCTCGAACGGTAAACAAACAAGATGCTTGTTGCAGGCAGTTGCTCTCTCAGTTTTGTTGCTGTTGGAAGGCGAAAAAGAAAATCCAAATTCTGGCCACGGCCGGACTGAACATCACAAAAGATGGAGAGCTGATAAGATTGGTGCAAGACGCTTTAGAGTTTCAGTACACTCCCTGGGGCAACACCGCTGACCCAACGGAGTTACGCCAAGGTATTGTAGATTCAAACAGTGACAAATTGTTCCTGGCATCCAATATACTTGTGTCTATAATGCAGTATGCATGCGCCATCATACCTCTACGAGTTCGACTACCGCTCAGAATTCGCCCCATCACCGAAATGGATGGGAGTGACACACGCAGACAATTTCCAATTCGATTTTGGCGTTCCCTTTCTCAATATTACCGGCTTGCCGCAGTACAGTGCTGCTGAGAAAAATGTCAGCTATCTTGTGATGAGTATGTACAGCGACTTTGCCAAGCTGGGAAACCCCACACCCAAGCCGCTGGCAAATGGGGTGCAGTGGACAGCGTTCAACTCAACCAACCTCGCCTACCTCCATATTGATGTTTCCCCGGAGATGAGAAGTAATTACCAGCCCCATAGAATGGCCTTTTGGAATGAATACCACCCCAAGCTGTTGACGTCTATACGTCCTTGTAACGTGTCAAGTAATAAACCACCTGTAGAAGGAGGTGCTGAAAGCATTTGCCCTCTTCGAGTTTTGATGGTTCTCCTCGCGTTAGAAGTAATGGTCTTCGTCTTCGTTTAATACATTTACTGAACTCATGAACGGTAATGTGGTCAGTCACGTGCCAGTGGTCTTGCAACAATAATTTTGAACAAAATTATTCTTGTAACAATAATTTTGAACAAAATAAAATGAGCATTTACCTGATGGCATCAACTATTATCTTTGGTATATTCATTATTATTCGTATTCTTTATTAATCAGAGGATAGTTCAACAATTGGCACTGGCTATCTAAAAGAAGAAAGTGGGCATAACATTCTGCTATTCATGATGAAAAAGTCAAGAAGTTGTTTCAGAAAATTTCACGTCGACGTTGTTGAATATAGTTTCCTAAATGTTTAGTAACCATGTTGAATATGACTTCCTATTGTTTAGCATCTGACGTTGTTGAATATGATTTCCGAACTTTTAGCATCTGACGTTGTTGAATATGATTTCCGAATGTTTTGTAACCGTATTGAATATGATTTCCTAATGTTTAGCATCTGACGTTGTTGAATATGACTTCTTAATGTATAACGTCTGACCTAAGGCGGCCAACATCCGATGTACAGCTGTTGAGGTTCTTGCATGAACTTTTTATCACTGATTTTGATTGCTCTCTTTGAAATCGAGAAAGTCAGATTGATTAATATTAAAATGAAGATAAATAACAACTGGGCAGTAAACTTTGTCCCTCAGTTTTTAAACCAAAGACGTATATTTTTAGGCAGCAAAATCTGAGGGCCAGGCATTTTTAGGTATTGACTCAGGTTTCCCGACGAGCGCTCCAGACATCTTACAAAGGGAGTACCCCCCCGGGGGGGGGGGCTAGCGTAATTGTCTTTTTCTATCATAGTCTCAGTATATCAGCGTCTCAGTGTCTTACAGCCTCGGTGTCTAATAAACCTCGACGAAACTAGGTCTTATACTCAAAAGATTTTAACTCTTATAACCTTAAATGGTTTCTGCAAAAAACAAATCTTATGCAAAAAATTACATTTTAGAATCATCATCTCTTCAGTGTCTCAATACCTCACACGGTCTCTGTCTCATTGCCTACGCGTTTCAGTTGCTAAGGTATATTACAACTCAATGTTTCAAAATTCTAGGGTCGGGCCGGGACAAACATCGAACTTGTCATGACTTAACTGCTACTTCTGTTTCCTGGTTTGATTCATGGTCAAATACCCTTTCCATGTCGATA
>JAOBYF010022679.1:0-13128 GCA_025403605.1 Parazoanthus darwini
CCGCGTGCAGCCATAACTCCAGGTGGTGAATTTTTGAAAAAATGACTAAAACTTTCGGTTTTTGATCCGGTGTATCCTTAATGATAGAGACGGTAACCTCTCCCAAGATTGAGAGCACTAGAAACTTTAAGATTTATCTGTAAAATGAAACATAACACTTTCACAACAACACAGGAAGTAAACTAAAAGGGTTAGGTCGAGAATTTGCATTTCAGTATTCGTAACTTCCTGGTTCCTTTTCTTTTCTTTTATGTTTTTTAGCATGCAACATTACGTTTGTTTTCGTTGGTCATTGAGGATTAATTAAATACAATAGATAGTCTAGTAAGTTAGATGAAAAAAAGTTAGAGCATTTACCTATAGTGATATATATATGACTATGTTTTTTTTCTTATACGACTAAAGGGTAATACGAGTTTCCAAATCATGTTATAATTCTATGAATATCTCTCTGTGCAAAGAAACTCGTTTTACTTACGAGACATCAAGATCTTTTGAAGTGAAAACAATTTCAATTACTTAACCTTTAGTCCGAAAGACAAATGTTCAACTACGACTCACGTAAATGATGTACTACTATGAAAGGTCCAAGGTGAATACAATTACTGATTTAAACGATTGCTAAATCTAAAATAGGTGATGAAGACAAATTAAATTAGTTAATCACAACTACAGCGTTTTCTGTCAAGCAAGACTTTCATATGCTCTTTAAGTTGTCATGTGGTTTACACTGTAGCATACACTGTTCTATGTAACTTGTGAGAACTCAAGTAAAAAAACCTATTGATATGGAACCCGTTTGTATGCTTAAATAAGAAAAAAACTACCTCACGTTGAAAAAATAAAATTGTTTGTGGACACATGTAGTAAGCTCGTTATCTACTCACTGGTTGTTCTCTCTGTTGGAAATGGGACGGAAGAACAAGACACTGTTTTGGGTTCTTTTGTATGAGCAAAATAACTCCAGAATCTGAAGTGTCCAACCTTTTTCAGTGGACGCTTTTCTGCGAAATCCAGTAACTCTAAGAATAAACTATTTGACATAACTGTAATAATCGAAACTAAAAACGGCGTGTATGAGATGTTTCAAATGGAAATACAGTACCGTCCACAGGAAAGGGTACACGTAGGATTGTGTGTAGGGGACCTTGTGGCTGCTAGAATGGAACTGAAGTACTATGTTAAAGTGGTGAATACGGGAGGATTGTTTCCTCCGAGTGGTCTTTGCAATCATAAAGACGGTCATTTGATTACAAAATAACAACTTGGGCAAAAAAATTGTACTGATTTGTAAAGGAAGTTCAACTAATCTTTGACAGCTTGCGATAGGCTTTTACCAATTTTTAGATCCTTGATATTCAGAACTTGCCAGTGAAATTGTTCCAATTACACGTATGTTGTTTCATTCTTCATATGTTCTTTCAATCTGAAACGTACAATCTTAATTTGTTAGTGTCTTGTGGTTTCATTCGGTGTGGAAAAAGGGTAAGTTGTAACACATGTTCCTATCATCTTTATATGATATTGTGTATCACTTGAACAACTTCTGGTCACGAGCCAAGTAGGGAAGTTGTAAGGCACGGTGTGGCAATGTCCCGAAGCTGGTCTCTTGCCCTCTGGGTTATTGTCAGTTAACTCATACTAACCCAATTACTTAAATTTGGTGTTGTAAGCTTAAAAGAGCCGGTATTCAGCTCTTTTGAAATTGTTGGTTGTTGATGTTGCTTTTCTCGTTGCTGTTCTTCACTTTGACCAGTTGCCTTGAAAGACCTAAAGTTGTACTGAGTGAGTGGAATTTTAAGTTGATATTGCAAAACGTAGTTTAGTAATTCAGCTGCCAAACGGTGGGCAACCTCCTTACTGATTGCGTCTGTCTTGTTTGGATTAAAATTGTCATTCGTATTTTATGTTCAATTGAGTCACAATTTACAGACACGTCAGGTGTTGTGGACTGCTACTATATCTGACCTCGATGTTGATAATGAAAGAAAACCTACTTCGATTCTGGAAATGGAATAAAAGTTACCTTCCACGAGAAATTGATTTCGATCAACGCAAGGTAGTTTTCGGAGTAAAGAGTCTGATGAATTCACATACTGAAAATTGGCATTTTTGACATCTCTCAAGACCTTGCTTGGAATTGACGCACACAGCTTTCAGGCTCAGCAACTGCAGCCTGGTTGTGCTGGATGGCAACCAAACGTGTGTGATCCGCACTATTGTTGACTTTCCAGATCATATTGGTACGTTTACGAAAGCATTGCTCCCAAAAACACAATTGTACAGTCGCTGCAACTGGCTTTCCCACAGAGCCGACAGTTTAAAATGGGGAGAAATAATATCAACACATTTCATTAACAATCCCCAAGATAGAAGTTCACGGCGTATTCCCCATCGTCTTCCATGTTTAGGTGACGTGTTATATTGTCACAATTTTAGCAACATCTAAGTGACCAATAAAAGCGCTTGACAGAATTCAGACAAGATTGACGTCATAAGTAAGGAGTTTATCGAGTTGTTAGTCAAACAAATCGATTCGGTTTTGCCGTGTGGTCGCGCAGTGTAAGGTGGCTGAAATTTCAGGCTAAGGAAACAAGGTGCGATGCTTGGAGGAAATCATGAACGTTTTTTCTCGATGACTTTTATCTCGATGAACTTGACTATTATTGGTTGGTCTCTTGGTCTTCCTGCTTTTGATTTCTATGCGAATCCATTCATTGTAAGCACCCTGTGTGTCCTCCAATGACTGGAACTCGATGTCATTAGATATAAGAAACAGCACTGTTACCACTACTTCAAATAAACTTGGCCATCATTAGTTTACTATACTTGTTCCGTTAATACTTGTTCGTATGTTTACATTCATGAACTCTTTTTTTCTGCCGTTATTCTTTGACCTTGTGGGTTCACAAGCCTATGCAGGCTTTGTTCCTCCTGCAACTTAATGCAGTACTGTTGTTGGAAAGATGTCGCTGCTATTTCAACAGAAGTGAGATCTTTTTCATAATATGGGCCAATCTATATTTTATCATTTGTCTCTAAAAAGCAATGGGTCTGTATTTTTTCTCCATTTTCCAACATTTAGAAAATTCGGAGACCGTGAGATTCCTGAAAATTTCACGCGACTCGTGGAAACATCGGAAGGGTTGGAACCTCCTCATATAATGTTTGTCTGTCCACGAGCCTCAAGAGATGCATTTGATTGTAGGATAGTCACCGTCCAAGACTATTGGTTTTTAGGGGATTGCATTACGTAAACCGTCGGTATTGAAATGCAAAAGTGATGTGTTTGTATTGGTGGTCTTGGATAAATGCTATTAACTATAAAAACGAGGTACTGCATGGAGATGTTCGACCTATTCGGGTCATCGAATGACATAACTTGATTTGGACCTGCCCTGGCCTACAGAATTTTTCCAGTTAACGTAGTTGGTTTTCCGAGCTACAGATTCCATACCTAACTATTGGTTTGGTCAGGGGAGAATTTATGGCGTTGTTTTCAGGAGAGCAAACGACAATGTATGTTCACATACATGTGTAATGCTGCTTTACCATATCCCTCTTTGCTATTCAATACATTTGTCAGCCACGGAGTACCGATTGGTTTACTTGATCGTAAAGCCCATCCTTGAATGCTAAAACCAAAGAACAGAAAAACGAAGAAAACTTTCAAAACATTATAGAACAAAACAATAACAATAGTAACAAAGCCTGGTTTTTTGTTGTATGAGTCACTTGGGATGGTTTCCATTGGCAAAATGCAGTCGTATCACGGCCATTTCCCGTTGTATCTGTTGTTGGAAATAGAATTGGTTCTGTCTCGTACAAGTTGTATCTGTCGCATCCGTCGTATTAGGCGGTTGTATGTGAGGTTTCCATGTAGTTGTATCTGTCGTATGAATTTTTTCGTACGACAGATACAACTCTATGGAAACCAGGCTTTTTGATGATGATGATAATGATGATGGTAATAATAACAACAGAATTAATAATAAGAATATTTAACAAAGATAACGATTGTAATAATAATAACAACAATGATAACAGTGGTATAAATTTAACTAAATGTTTTCAAATGCTCCTTAAAATCTTCATCTGAAGCCTTGCTGTCTAATCACTGTATCGAAACACCATGACGACCAGGTCACAGCGAACAGTCTGTAATTGCAAAAATAGAATACTGGCCACCTGTCATTTTAGGCCAGTGGTTGTTTTAGATGTTCGGTAACCCCCCTGTTCTTTTCACCATAACCTGGTGTAAATTTTTGTAAGTGTTAAAAGTTAAGAGAAATAAACGTTGTAAAAAACTAAGGAATATGCAATTGCACCATTATAATCGAATATATTAAAACTGGGTTTGTAACATTGTCAGTAATATGGGAAACATGCGTATGCACAAGGAACAAATTGGTCAGTTGGAACTGCAGGTACAACTGTCTCTGGATGTTCTCTTTCAGTAACTCGACTAAGTATAGACTCTATGCCAGTAATTTGTTTAAAATCTGATTTAACTGCACTGTTTTCATAATAAACAGATTGGAGTCAGCACTACGTTTTTGGTCCATTTTACCACCAAGTATGGCAGCAGTAAACATGGGGTCGGATCTAACCTAAAAAGTCTTGTCACCATCGTGGATGGTTTCAATAAAATCATTCAAGTAAACAGATTTTCCGTTAATGAAGATTATTTTATATATATATATTATTTAAATCAATCAATCAATCAATCAATCAATCAATCAATCAATTCAATCAATAATTTGTTTAGACACGTTACGCCCAGGAGCTAGGAAGCTCTTTCAAAATACGAACGTGGATTATAAATACAATTTTCGGACTTGTAATTATAGCTAATTTTTTTATTTATATAAATTTATATATATAAAAAAATTAGCTATAATTACAATTCCGAAAATTGCACATATTTTATGAATAATCATTGGTTGTCAAGCGTACATACCAAATTTACTAAAGGTACTAAAATTACTAGAACACTGTAATTGAACATCATCAGTTTTTGCTTAAAATAATTAAGATTGGCCGCCTGGCGAACTTTGAAAGGTAGATTCCAGAATTGACTAATGACGTACGAAAAGGACGTTTTTTCCATTGCAGGTTAAATTTAGGTAACGTAAGGTTGAATCCATCACCTCTCAAACTGTAGGTAGTTCTATAATTGAAAAAGTCACGAATGTCCTGAGGTCCACTACAATAGAGGCAATTACATAATAAAATAAGTGACTGGCGAATTCTTCTATCCCTCAGGCTTGACATGTCAACGGTCTTAAACAATTGTTCATATGGCACAGTCTTGGCATGACCTAACAAAGGTTCTTAAAATGACGTAATGTCTTTGCGGTTACTCTGAACTCTTATGCCTTCAAAAATCGGACTACAATAATCAAGATACGGGATAATAAACGCCTTATACAGTCTAATCATTATATCTATTGGTATAAAGCGACGAATCCTTCTTAGCGCAGATGCTTTAGAATAAGCCATCTTGAGCTGTTCGGTAATATGCTCTCTGAAAGAAACTTTACAATCTAGAGTGACTTAAGATTTTAATGGAATCGCTAACCTCAATTTCCGACCCATTTAAGTTCAGATCATAATCATAACTTGTTACTTCTTGTATCACATATTAAATACGTACACCTGTCATTTTGAAAACTTCCATCGAATGCCCCGGAGTCTTCATAGAGTCTTCACAACTCATTACCGTGGTTAAGCACTCGAGCAGGGTGATTGTGGTGCAAAGATCAGTTTAGTTTATCTGAGATTGCAAGTTATCGGCTGAAGTTATTTCTCGAATGCAAAAGAAGAATTGCCATTCCTCACGCCACGAGCGTTGATGTTTGAAAGAAAGCGTTTTAGCCTTTTTCCTTGCTGTTCCATTTCCTTGTTTGCTTAAAACCACATCCTTCTACGTTTATTTTCTGTTTGTTCATGTAAAAATTATTTAAAACTCATATACTGGTAAGATTGAACAGAAACTATGAAATCCTAAAGGTTAAAACATAAACGTAAAGTAGTTATTACCAGAATGCAACATTAAATAATCAATATAATATTTTATAAACAATGATTACCAGATTTGAAAAAAAAAACTAGTGGTTCTGATATTTAAGTCTTTCAAATGGCATAAACGGGACTAAATAGCAGTCCTTCGAAAATAGAAAGAAAACTCGTCCGTAATGGGATTGCGCACGTAAAGTGCATCGAGAATCTTTGAAATAACCAATTACTTTACCATTGTCTGAACTTTACTAAACACAAAAAGAGAAGCGATAAAAGGTACCATTGCATCTAGTTATTTATGAAACTACAAAAGAAACACTTGATGACTCGATAAAACAAACAGAACCTATACGTAAACCTAAACTAGTTGTAAGCCCTTTCAGCCCCAAGCCCTCTGACCCCTGATTAACATCTATATCCAGGTATATTAATCAACATCACACACATACTGAGGAAGGTTAAGAAAAACTATAATTTTTGCAAAAACTATCGAATATTTTTATAAATATAAAAGATATTCCAGAGATAACAAGGAACACATTAATCATGGTTTTATTATTCTACAAGCAAATTGAATGTTTACCAAAATTTTTATGCCACTTATAGTAGAGTTGTACTTGCACTTCGAAAATCATCGCAAAAGACTTTCAAATAATCCACAACAAATTTTGAAAAGCAACAAATAACTCTCCAGAAATACATTCACGATTATTTAGAGAATGTTCTCGGGTTTCACAGCCGCAGCCAATACAAATACAATGTTCAGCGGCCCGATTTGCTCTCCCAAGCATTTACTGTGGCTGTGGACGTCGATGCCACTCGCCAAAGCACTCGATGCACAAGTTGTCTCCACAGACTGCATAGTCAGTCCTGGAATCTTTTGGACGTTTAACATGCTGGGGATGATCAACAGCAAATTCTGATTTCCTTTTCTGGCAGTTTTTACATTGGTTTTTCTTTTCCATTTGCTTCGGTTCATGCCCACGGTAGTCAACAAATCGGCCGCCTTCACCTCGTGGTTGTGCCAAAAAACGAGCGCTGAAATCTACAACCAGTTCCTTTGGAAGAGCCAGCCGAAACTCAAGATGTGTGAGCAGCTTTGCAACAGTTTTTTTGTAGAAAAAGTGTGCATTGATTATCGAAACGTCAAGAAGGAACAAGAACACATATTTCCACTACTTCTTCGTGCGTCGAGCACCAACCGAGTAATACGAACGTTGCTGATCACTTAGATCGACACCCCCACCATCCTCTCCCTTTTTTTCCTTCTAACCGTGTCCTGGCCAGTTGCTTGGCACATTTGGAGGCCACAACAACGTTTTTCTGTTTGCTCTTGTCGCGCCAAGTGCAAACGACAAGGTTGCCATCTTGGACCGTTTTGGAGTCGCTTTGCTGAGCAAATTTGAGGTCCTTGAGTACTGGCAAATCCAGTGCGGTTTGCTCGCAAAGTTCCACAACAAAAAATGCCTTTGCTTGCCAAAACGTTAAACATTCGTAGACTGCTAAACCAGTTGTCCATAAAAACAAAATAGTTCTTCCCTTGAAAACTCAAAGTCAGATCGCAAACAGTGTTTGTTGACAAGTACCGTTCAGGATTTGGTCCGCTTCGCCCTGTGTAAATGAGAAAGTCACACAGATAACCGTTTGTGGCATCGCAAAGGCAGAAGAATTTAATTCCCCATTTTGTTGGTTTCATGGGCATATACTGAAGGAAACCTATACGTCCTTAATAACGGACCATCGCCTCGTCGATCGAAAGGAACCTGCTTGGGTTGTAGTTGATCACAAACTGCCTTTGCACCATGTCAACAACTGGGCGAATGCAGAACATTCGATCATCTTCGGCGTTTGGGGCAATTCTTGGGTCGAAGCAGTGGAAATATGGAGATAAAGTTTCAAACCTTTGACGGGGCAGAAGGTGAGTAATTCCAGTCTGCAGAGACGAGGATCTTGCGACCAGTACAGTCGAAGGGATGGCAGTTTGATAATCCCCATCAAGATTATGATGCCAAGAAACGCGCTCATTTCTTCATATGTCGTGTATTTTGTGTCGCTGTTTGGATCATACAAGTTGGCGTTGTAGCGAACATAATTGAGGTCCATCCAAAGGTTGGTTTGGACTACCAGAAGCTGAATCAGTTGTGGCAGAAACAGCTAGTAAAAGAATGCCAAAAGGGAAGGCTTGGAAAGTCAAAATAAAAAAGGAAGGCTTGGAAAGTCAAAATCAAGAAAAAATATCGTTGACATTGTAAATTTTACTTGGTTTTAATCAAATAAGACTAGATGAACTGGTTTGTTATACTAATGCAAATATCTGCATGATGCGAACACTAGCATTTCATGTTTTTCCGAAAGTGGTTAGGTTAGCGCAGGTTTGTTGTCTGGCGGGGGTCGATTCCAGCCAAGCCGAGGTCCTGTTACCATCCATTTCCGGTGGGTTAGTGTGGCGGGGATCTAACATTTCTTAAATATCGTCCGGTAAGCTATTCACGAAAGTAGTATGGGGCAGTTCTTGTTTCATCTGGTCAAATCTGGTTGATGAGCACCACAACAATAAAATTGTGCTTAAGGCCGGGATCCATCATGTTCAGTGAAGACTGAAAGCAGATATTTCTTTTTAGAGCATTCACAACACCAGCCAATCACATGACAAACTGGTTTGGTGTTACGTGCTAACTTTGTTGAATGTGAGGCTTAGGCCCGGGTTAAACGTCAATCTTAGCATACGTCGAACTAAAAACAATTATAAAGCGCATGATATAAAGTTCGACGTTTATCCCAATTAAAATTCACTGATTTAGTTTCGATCGACGCAGCCGTTCTAATCGACTGGAGAGGTTGATTTAAACTGCATAAGATCGACTCTGCGTCAAACTTTGAACTTTTCTTGCTTCCAACTAATTTCACAGAAATTATAATAAAGTTTGATAATGTATGTTTTGCCTCGATTTGAGTTTTTTTCCCTTTGAGCAAAAATTAATAAATTGAATTGAATTATGGTCGACCAAGTTAATTTCGGTCCACCTGAAGTAAAATTTAGTTCGACACATGCTAAGATTGACATTTAACCCGGGCCTTAGTTTGAAGTTTTATTGCTTGTAACCCGCATTTCTTTCATCAGGTGAAAACTCGTGAACATCGGTAAGGTTATTCAACAATTTCACCAGATGCTTAGTTCCGCAATTTGGAACTGGGCAATTACGGTGAACACGTTTTGACCTGCACACTCTTATAGAACGAGTTTGACATGATGCACATGACAACACTTTATATCTTGTACGTAAATTTGTAAGGCCAATTGGGACAAGCGGGACAAGTGGGCAAATAGCAAGAGAAATAACAGCTACTGAGCTGCCTACACAAGCAAATGCACATACATATTGATGATTTCACTTGCTTCCGATTGGACTTCACATTTTGATGACTGTGCTTGGGTCTGTTCTTCTCCAAAGTTCTCATATTCTCTTCACCGACTTCAACATTCTTAAATATGGGTCTTATCTCATTGAACTTAAATTTCAGAAGGTCAGATACCCAGACATCAAACTGAGTACACCAAAAGTGGGACCCATCTTTTGACGCCTGGATGATCTGCTTTTCATCCAAGGTTCTATATTTGTCCAGTAGTTGTCCGAGGCCAAGAGTTGCTTGATGTCTGGGTTGCTTTGTTTCATTCTCCTCCGTTGGCTTTCCCTCATCTCTACCAAATTAAAACCTTCGTCGCGGATATAGTTGGCGTTGGCTTTGGTTTCTTGGTAAAGGTCAGCCACAGACTTGTTTTGTTTGTCGTTCACAGTCTTTCCGAAAGTAAGTTGGTTAAGTAGCAACTGTGGCCTTACCAAGAGCAACCTCGAAGTATAATTTAGATATAAAATTAATAAGAATGGGAAAGTTGAAGAAGTAGTTTTTGTGTGTGTGTAGGAGAGGAGGGGAGGGGGGCAGGGGATTGAGGAACTTTCTATACATTTTAGTGATAGTAGCCTTTAAATTAGAAAACTGTGCGACTCTGGGCATGGCGTCCACCACTGGTAGCCTACATTTCCCATTGCGTTTATCCGTGTTCTCTGTTTAGTCTCCCACTCTGACCACTCCGATGCCACTGGCACCAAACGTTCTTGAAGTTGGACTCTTCACGTGCCCTCGTGAAGGAACCATTTGGCGCATCCTGCATTAAGGCGTAAAGATACAAAGCATTGGCGTCGTATCCAATGACACAATATTGCCCTGATCTTTTTTTTTCTCAATTTTGTGTTGACGGTCTACCAACCAAGTTCTGCGTTAACAGCTTGTACAGATCCTTGTTTTTCTCATCGAAGAGGTAGAGATTAATTCCAGGTTGAAGTGTCATAAAAAGGTAAGTTAGAGTGATTCCGGGGTAGAACTCCCTCATCTCATCAAATCGATACTTCTATCTTTCCAGAATTGACACATCTTTTCCAGCGCATCACAGAAGAGTTGCACATTCAGATTATTGTACCAGATTAAGAGGTAATCTGAGTGAAACTGCAATAGGTTTTAGAATGTGTCGTTTTACATTGCACCAGATTTAGGTTTCGGTTTCTGTTTTCCTAGCTGACGTCTTGAGAAATATAACATCAAGTAAGCATCTGTAAGTAGTTGTTCTGGTGAATCTTTCTCATTGCCCTCGCTCTGATATTTTTTCAGCGAAGCTTGTTTGTATTACACCTTGTGAGCTTAAAAGACAAACTATTGCATACAGTTGTGTAAAACAGCATTGCTGTAATAACTCGAGATGTAAACAATGTAGTGGTCTTTTGTGCATCGGGTGATCTCGAACTAAAAATGTCGAAAATATACTTAGCTGTAACTTTTTCTCGTGCAACTCAAGTTATCCGATCTTTGAAATGCAGAATCATGAATGAGGAGGCACACACTGCAATCCAAAACTATTATTCGTGGCATGATTACAAGAACGATTGTTGCCACATTTTGATCTTTCCCTGCTTTACTCCCTCTGAATGGAACCTGATTTCGTTGTCTCATGTTTTTATCCCTGAACCTTTGTTCCTCAATGTTCTTGGTGCTCCAGCTCTACATTGGCTAAGTTCGATTAGAGTTTAAAACTTTGGTTCTTCTGGCAGTGGTTTTTCTGTTGCAGGTGCTTCATAGTCTTGGGAGAAGGCCAGTTTAATTGCAGCTTTCTCAGCATATTAGAGTTCCTCAGCTTTGTACCTTTTTGGGGGATGAAACATCTAACTTGTGGCCTGTAGGGTCGGTGCTGATTTAGTTCGCTTCCATTGGCACTCGATGTCAGTTCGTCTGAGGTGATGAATGCCATGAATAAAAATGGCTGCCACATGGCTACACTTTAAAGCCCCTCGAGGGTAATCACACTCTGTAGATTTTATTTTGTAGTCATCGTCAAGATAGATCTGTCGAAAAAAATACATTATCAGCGAACGTTGATACAAATATGATAAACGAGCGGATGGTTAAGATTGACTTTGTCGAAGGAGTTCGATCGTGATTGATGATCATAGTTTGTCGCGTTGTTTCAAAAATATGTTTTAAGCGGGATTGTTTACAGCGACATGAATCTTAAAGTTAAAAGCATTGTATTTGAACATATTTGAGCAACAGCGTGGCTATACCTTTGCTTAAAACATTAAAGAATCAAGTTTAAACTCACCATAACTTTATAAACCACATTTTTCATGCTTGCAGCGACTTCTCCACGCAAAACACCAGAAGAATGTGCGAAATACTTTACATGGTTTGATTTTAAGTGGATGCGAATCAAACTTAAGTAAGTCAATATTGAAGTCACATAGCAGCAAGTGATATTTGTTTTCTTTGTTAATTTTGTCAATAGTATTGTGAATAAAAGTGTGTTTTGGGATAGATTACTCCACAAATAATATTATGCTGATTTGGGATTTCAATTTCAACCAACAGTGATTCAAATACTTATTTAGAGCAACAAAATTCACTCAATTGAATGTAGATAAATTATCTTAATATATATCCAACACCCCCAGCTTCTGAGAGTATTGGCTGTGGCGGGAAATGATAGCCCGTCATGTTGGTATTTAAGATTTGAACTTAACCATGCCTTATCTTAGTTCAGATAAACCAATTATTGAAAATGACTTATTCAAATCAATCAATAACTAATGAAGAGAATCAAAATTCGCTTCAATACTCCTTATATTGTGATGGAAAGCTGAGAAAGTTATATTTGAAAAAGATGATCGAACAGATTCAACTTGTGCTTGATAAGTTTAAATTTTTATCGGTTGTTGCCATTATGTCAAAACAAGGCAATGTATCTAGTTTACGTTTTGCAATTCTGTTTGAACATAGACTATATTTGAGTTGAAAGATAGCTCAATTAAGTCGTATTATTCTAGTGAGTGAAATGGGAATGTGTCAGCACAGCTCAGACTTATCTACAGATCGTTTGTTCTAGAAATACAATTATATTCCTTGATGGAGAGAACAGTGCATTTTAAATGATACCACTGAACGCATACATCACATTCAATAGCTCTACAATTGTCTTTGACAGACTTTTGGCAACATTTACATTTGCAGGTTGCCATAAAAGAGTTGTAGTAAAATATTTAATAATTATATGTCGCTGTCTCTATCGTGTTTTCCTTGGTCGTGCTTATAACGTTTTCCCTTTTCTTTTCAACGCCTTCAGTTAACTTGGTCGTCTTTTCATCAACTCAGGATTCTGTCCTAGTTTCCAAAGATCCGCTACTGTCTTCATGAGTCTCAGACCTGGATTGGGTTTGATTGTTAATATCACCCTGCTAACTCATCTTCGTCGCTGTCTACCTCAACTTGGTTCACCAACTGACACAGTCGTTCAGTGGCTTATATATTGTTGAAGCCAGTCAAAGCATGAAAATCATTTGTGTTACACGAACAGCGTCCCAGCTTGATGCTGAAGGAATCGAAATGACTTTCTTCAGGTACGTCGCGTTACCATTCCTGACACTATTTTTTTTGGTGTGCATGCATTAACTGTTTCGAGAGTTTTTCAGAACTGTATAAATGTTATGTACTCCAGTATGGTTTCCTCATTCACTGGCCAGAAAGAGACCAGCTAAGACTTACCTTGCCGACTAGTTTTACGCA
>JAOBYF010022790.1:0-13123 GCA_025403605.1 Parazoanthus darwini
ATGCTTTTGTTTGCCGGCAGTGGAGCGTAATTCGGAAATGGGCTATTGTAATCACATTGCACACGTTTACTTCTAAATTATTCAAAAAAAATACAATCTTTGATTTTTCACTGACCTAAGCAAATTTCTGTTAACCCCAGCGCTAAGACGGGCCTACAGCCAGCCTAAAATGCTGGACACCAAATGTCCGACCCTAACCCTAATCCAGAACTTTGACCCACCTATCATGACTGATTAAGTAATATCAAGAAAGTGCAGCACGACCCTTCAGTTTAGTTAATGAATCAATCTCTCTCTTGGAAGAACTTGTTAACACGATCAACAAATGTATTCCGCTTTCTTCCCATCTTAATCCTAAAATCTAATTAAGACTTGAAAATTGTTTCTTGGTTTTATAAAAGAACGATTCTGTTGTTTGTTTTTTTTGCTTCTGGCAAAAAACTAAAACTTCTCTTTGGAAAAACATTGTGTAAATCTCTGAGGACGGCAAAACTCGCGTGCGATTCTCTACATTGTCATCTCATGTAAATTATGTGTTCCGCAAACATCCTCGCCCGTTTAATATTCCAGCTACAACCAAAATAATAAATGGGGCATACTGTTTAACTGATTGTAAATGCAAACATAATGAAACTGAAACACTTCAAACTGAACTTTGTTTCAAAATACTAACATTCTGAGGATTTGTCTGAAATGAGTGCACTCGAGAGGAAAGGTGACGCTGCTTTTACGAACGTTGTCATTTCTACAATAGTTGCACTATACCAGCTACGATTTCGTGCCGAAACACAAGTTGTTGTGTTACGGTGTAAACAGGAACAGTGTTTCAGGGTTCTTCCCTTTTAGTCGGGACAAAATTCCAGGACTTTTCTGGGTTAGTTGAGCTTTTGCAAGGACTTGGTATAGGGAAAAAATTAAGCTTTATCCCCCTCTCAAACTCACAAATACCCATTATCCTACAGCAAGTCCTTCATTTGACACACTCCGACGTTCCTTAACAATATGAATAGAACAACTGTAGAAAACTTCTGCATAATTATTTTTAAAGAAACTTGAATACAAAAATGTCAGCATTTCACAACAATAACCTGGAACGTCAGTTACTCTTACAAAACAATGTCTGCTTAATAAAGGCTAAATATGATGTTTTAAAACCAGTTAATCCGTAATCTTTATACTAGGTGGACTGCAGAACAAAAATTCAAGAATTTTTCAGGCTCTTATGAAAAATATCTCTACTTTAGAGTGTGGGCATGAAAAAAAAAAAACCAAATTCAAGGAATTCCAGGTTTTCCAGGTGGCGTAAAAAACCCTGGTATTTCGCAAAACAAAAACCTTTCCGATATGCGATACATCACTTTCAAAAGCATTGCAACAGTATGAAAGCTGACCTGGATAGTGTAGATGAAGTCTCTTCTCTTCCCTTGGTGTTGTTATGAAAAGGTTCGATTATAGACATAGAAACAATAGCAGAATGAAGTGTTGTCTAAGAAACTTACAAATAGCTTTCATTGCATTTTCTTCATCTCTGATCTTGATAAACATCATCTTTACAGACCGTTTTGAGCCAGTGAAGAATGCCCGTGATGGATCACTGCTAGACCACAGGACCGACAGTGAAGTGAAGTTGTGAAAGAGTCGACCCTGTGCATCGCGCAGGTTCAACACCAGCTTGAGGTCCTGACTGTTCCTTACATGGATCTGCAGAGAGTAAGTTAGTTATCAGTGAAGTAAGTTAAGATCATCAACGGAAAGGTTAACTCCGACAACTCTGTCAGTTCAAAAGTCTGACGATCGTGAAAGCGTGAAACTCTTAGTAACTTGACTTTTGAAAATTGTTAGAGTTTTTCTAAGAGCTTTTTTTAGAGTTTTTTTGTTTGTTTTTTTTTAATAGGTTTTATTCTGCTCTGCACTCAGAACATCGGGTACTGGGTACTGTTTAGATTGAAAAGATCAACTTCATTAGAATCTGCATTTATATATTTGTCTACATCTTCATCAGCAAGTATGCATTACTAAGCCGGAAGGAGATAGGCAGAGCAGAAGCGAGGTATTATTTTATATATTTTTTTGAATGTTGTTCAAAATCCAACCTTAGGGCCAGCGGAATTTGATCAAATGTAAGTACATTTGACTAACAGCACTACACGTATTGAAAAAATAATCGACCCTCGGGCTGGCAGGAATAACCAAATGCTCCACATCTGCTCCACCTCTCACTACAACTTAACAATGGAGCATTACATGCTGAAAAACTGTATGTACGTCTACCACTTATTTTACATCCACATTAAGTGCACAAACACCTACATCTGCATGTTATTTTGTAAATGCACTTGTATTTTACTGGTAGAACTGAACACAATGGAAATACACTAACTACAGTTTCTAACCTCTTTATTTGAGCTGACGCAGTTCTCTGGTGTCAGTTGGCGTCCGTCAATAACAGGAAGATTTATCACTGGTACAATCGTGAGAGATGCTGGTACATCGCATGCAAACCTGAGCAGAGGGTATTCGTCAGTGATCGGTGTAATTAAACCCTGCACTTACACACTTATATCAACGTATGTAGCTATAAAACAACTTAAAAAGCTTCAAGAAAAGGAAAACAACAATAACAATACATTTAAACCTATACAGCGCTACTTCTAACAAACTCTTCATATTTTCCAAACGAGAAAAAGAGAAAACTCCCTATGGACTGGTTGTCATATGTGCTCGCTCATGCGTGACGGAAGCTGTAATGGACCTTCCGAGTTTCATTTGCAAAAACGAAACAAGGAAAATACTACTGCACAAATACACTAAAAACTTCCATATATCCGTAATGCACTCCCTTACGTTCTCACTTTGTGTTGAACAGGGTTCCTACACTTAATCAGGCACTTAACTGAAGGATATTGAAGGACTTTAGACACTGATCAATGACCAATCATCTTCGGTAGAAGAAAAGTTTTACTTATTAAAAAATATAAATACTACTTCAATTCAAGAAATCGTGCGCCACTGGATTACTTACGTTTTGTTAGTACCCAGGTTTCTGTTAGAAGAAACTAATCGTACAACCAGACGTTTGCTAGTGGCAGGGAAATTGCAGATCAAGTCCTGTCTCTAGTACTATTATAAAGGGGTTTCAAAGATCAAAGTCCAAATTTAAGGGTTTTCAAGGGTTTTCACCTTTACAATTGATCGAACGAGAATACTCAGATTTACCTTCTGCTTATACGCAAATACATGTATTTGTTACCAGTTGTTTGAAAGACAACAGATTGATATTGAACTATACCCGATACCAGAAAAACAACAGATTGTACGTTACTTGTACCTCATTGTTTGAAAAACAACAGCTTAACAATCTTCTTGTACCTGATTGTTTGGATGCTGCTCGCTGGATAAGGATTCTTGGAGGATGGCTTATTTCCAACCTTCATCGTTAAAGTCTAAAATAGAATAGAAGCAACAACTTGGTAATCTGTTTAAACTAAACTAGAATGAACATTTAACTTTGGTGAGTTGATGTCCTCAGTATAGTCTTAACCCTAAGCTAACGATAAACACAAAGACTTTCCGCTTTACACAGTAACCGATGACAGCTGCAAACAATGGACACACACAAACCAACGAGAACTCATGCGAAATACACACTGCTCAATGATTGATAGACATTAGTGAATAGACTACACACACAAACCAAGGGGCAAGAACTTGTGAGGAAACACAGACTGCTCCATGGACACACACTAATTTGTAGGCATCAGTAAGCAGTGGTCGCACACAAACAAACGGAGGAGAACACAAATCAAGAGACGAGAACTTATTAGGAAACACACGCTGCTTAATGGACAGGCACTAGCTGATAGGAACAATTAAACAATGAAAACACACGAATCAAGGGGGAGAACTTGCGAGGGAACACACGCTACTTAATGGGCACAAGCAACTAATGGGAGTCAGTGAATAATGGACACACATAAACAAGGCAAGAGAACTTCCGAGGGAACACACGCTGCTTAATATAGACACACACGAACCAAAAGAAGGAAAATTCACTGATCATGGGACACACACCGACGATGAGTAACACACCGTTCACAGCCACACCTGGATATTGACGTGTTACCTGTTCTCCAAGTTCCAAACAGAGGACATTGAAGAAATGTAAAGAACTCGATCCTCCAAGGTCAACTGCAATGGAAAAATCATTTGCGTGCAAATTCAGGTTTTGTGAAATTCAACAGGATTATCAAGAAAACTGGATAACTTGCTGTTTTCAATGTTTTCAATCTGTTCTTTCACTGCTAAATTACGTTACATGTATATCGTGATATGTACTGTAACTAGAAAATACAGATCAGAGTCGTGAACTGTACTGTTTAGGTGGCTTTATATCCGCACATTGCTTTACTTCTTCTCAGTCAAACTACAAAGAAGTTGAACAGAGCGGTTTTCCAACTTAACATTTCCAATTTTTTTAAGTGTCACAACAGGAGTCGTTAATGACCGACTGTTAAGACCAGTTAGGGCAGGGTTTTTTGGGGGAGATATGGTCTGGCGATTTCTCCACGACAATTCGAAAACTTGGACTCTCTCAGAGTGATACAAGCAAATTTTCAGGTATGCATTTCTGATTGCTAGATCTGCTGACGCCCTTTCAGAAGTACAAGTCTAATAATACTGTATTGATCAAAGGGGACTTTGTTAGTGCTCCAAACCCCTCTCCCATAAAGTGATTCATGGCTGTAGACCCCCAAAGACCAACTGTCCTTACCCCTGTAATCTTCAGTGTGGAAATATCCAATGTTGACAAGTCGTTCTTTCTCCGCAGTGACTAATAAAAACAAGAGATAAGTTGTTACGTCTTAAAACGTTTCGTAATGTCATCATTTAACTGATATTATTACCTGTAACACTTTCTAAAATTGCTCTTGTCAATATTACCTGTTTCATAATACGACGACGTATCCAATATCCAGGGCAGTGGTCCACCTTCCAACATCAAATTCTTAACCGAGCCTAGCGTTACAAGAGCAGTTTCCTGGGGGTCCAACACCTGGAATCAAGACAAAACATTGATATATTAAGCCCTGCCTAGATTTCAACAAGAATTTCCTTCAAAATTTAACTTAAAAAATGGTTTTCTCGTTTATCACTGGCTATCATCCATGAATTGCAAACGTGGAAACGAACGAAGTTCCTAGTTTGTATTTTCTGTTCCATTCCGAACCATTACTGGTTTCAGGAAGTGTGAAGGGGATGCGATTACGTGACTCCATCTGGACTGGACGCTTATCTGTTGTAAGTCTGCGCCCAACTGCACCTCAATACAACTGAAGCAAGTTGAAAGTACTACAATCAAGGATGAAAACGTGATCCTTGGGGTTTGTAACTCAGTTATGCCTTATAAAGATTTGCCTTTTTTGTGCAAACATTCTTTACAACACACATTTATGTATGTCAGTTGTAAGTAAAGGTATACTGGGTTTTGATTTTTATTTCTGCCAACCAACTGGAACCACATGCCACCAGCAATCAAGCAAATTAGTACCAACTTTCCACCTACCTGAAGAGGAAGATACGCTCCAATAGTAACCGATGCTTTGAGTAATATGTCCTTGTACTGGTATGTGACTGTCAGCTGACTGAAGCCAGGTCTCAGGGCCTTTAGCCTAACCGACATACAGCTGTAGGGTTGGATCTTATAATCACCTGTTGCAGGACGATAAACAACCAATACAAAATAGCTTGTGTCTGGATCCGATAATTACCTGCTGTAGGATTGTAGTAATCACTTCAAACGACCTTACACTTAACCCATACAGTAGTTTATCTCCAATTGGTTCAAATCCATGCTTGTATAATAGAACAAAGCATGAAATTTTACACCATATCATGGCACCATAAATCAGTAATCTGACCAATGCAAACCAGAAGGGCGCAGCACCTCTCTTTTGTCAGCACCCTTCTGTTTTCTTCGCTGTCCTTCTGATTTTCTTCAGCGCACCACTGCTTCTTCAGAATTATTTTTCGTTCGTTGTCAGATACAAATACGAGGACAAAAGTGTTCAGTTCGTTCGAAAAACCAAAAAATGTAAAGCTTCAGTATCGATGATCCACAATAAATACTGCAGTGTTCCAAAGTTTAGCTCTACTGGCATGATATTCACTTTTGTGTTCACTAATGTATGTACTAATGTATTTTGCGTTTTGTTGTTCGGAGGAACATTTTACGATGCTTTCTTTGTTTTCTTTTGCTCTTTATTGTTGTACGATCGATGCAAACAATTTTCACGGTGCCTGTATGAATTTTCTGAGCGAACTCAGACAGTGAGAAGATTCGAAATAGCGGGAATCTCTATCCATTCGTGCAAGAAACCAGAAGCATACCTTCCAACATTGGAAAGTCAGAAATGGGGGACACTATGATTATGCATGACTGTATGAAGCTTAGTGCAATAAAGAGGACAAAACACAGTGCTTAGCGAAGATTTGAATTCACAACCTTTAGATTACGAGTCAGGCATGCTAACAACTCGACCACTGTGGCGCCATCTTATTCCTACAAGTGTTAGAACTAAATAAAGTCCACAACGCAAGCTTCATGTTACCTCTTCCTTCTATTACTTGGAATATGGAGGGATCTGAGAGGGTGTAGCTGAGGGGAATTCCACGGCAGTCAGTGAAAACCTGATACTCCTTAGACACTGCAAATTTAACAGTATTACGGAATTTTAACAATTTCATACTTGCACTTAAATATTTGTAACCGACAAATATACATGTATGTATATGTATTGACCACAATTATGTTTAATTTGCCCAGTTGAAATTCCAAATGCATATGATCAGTTTCCTGGAGACGTTTTCCCGTGCTTCCAAGAACCTTCACGAAGTCTAAATTTTAAAGGTGTTAGTTTGGAAGTTGTGTAAATGGAACCTCCACAACAAATTAAACCCCAAACACCACTCCAATTTGTTTTTGTTGTGTATCTTTGTTAAAACTGGTAAAAACAATTTGGGACTTCTAACGCATTCGTTTTTGTTTGATCAAATGCCTGGCCATAAGATAAGTAATGAAATATGTGTCTGATAATAAATCCCAAGATGAAGCAACGTCAGCTTGTTATGAAAGGCACTCTACTGACAAGCAAACTGCAGTGCTTTTAATTAGTTAAAGAGGAACTTAATCTTAAGAGTTTGGAACCTACTTGAAAAAAAGGGATACACGTAAAAATGGTACACGTAGAGCGTTTTTTTTGTTTAAAGTCACTAATGTAATATAAGGTTGCCAACTCTTATAGCTCATGTGTAAAATGCACAACGCGACCAAAGGCTTTGTGTCCCTGTTCAAAGATGGGGAGGCAAAAAAAAGGTTAAGCAGCAACCAAGACACCTATCAGGAAACACTAAAATGTATGACAAATTAAGCTCAGAATTAAGTTGAACAAGTTCTCCGCCTAGTGTTGGTGTGGTAGCTTGACAGTACTAGGCTGTCTCCACTTTGTTCACTACCGTTAGGGGTAGGAAGAGGACAATGTCAGGCTTTTTCCACTTACATTTATCAGTGTGCCTGGTTGCTACTGCCAGGGGTAGGGAGAGTACAGTATCAATTTCTACTTCTACAGCTGAAGGGATAAACTCCATTTTTCCTGGGGGAAGAACATATACCTAGAAAACAAAAAGCAACTGATCAATCAGATAAAGAAACAATTAACTTACATGTATGGATTACTATCAGAAGTATGTAAAATAGTTGGCATGCACCAGCAAAATACAATATTCTTGGATTTCTTCTAAGACAATAGCTATATTCTAATAATATATAATTAGGAAGTGTCTTGATTGCATTGATACAGGATTCCATGAACGTGCTACACTGATTATACTGATAATATTATAGTAATAGTTATGGTAAGGAGGAAAAAGAGGAAAATTTGCTACAATTGTATTACTAATAGTTTGTTGCAACAAAGACAACATCATAACAGTGGTCTTTCTTCAACATTTTATGGTGTCATTCTTATTTATATACGTCTTTAGACTGTTCAGGTTTTGTGTACATACTGAATACCTTTCTCACTTACCTCTGTTGTACCAAAGTGCGCAGTGTTTCTGGAGTCTGCAGCTCTCACTTGGGTGTGACCAATACTCGTAGTCGTCATGACAGTGCCTTTGGTGCTCACTGTAGCAATGGAGGTGTTGGAGGAGGACCATACATATGATCCACTGCCGCCAGTTGCCTGAAACACCAGAATACGGCAGAACTATCATTATAGTATCCTGGCCTGCTCATCCGCCGTAAAGGGATAACCAACGGAAAGCTATGGTGAAAGAGTTTTTCATTTCTGGTTCACTACCACGGAACAACTGACCTATTTCACTTATTTAAACTTAAACTTCGTAATAGTATTTTGACATCTTTGTCTCATTATTTGCAACATGTACGACCACAACAACATAAATGTATGGTCAATATGCTTTTCATTTGAGGCTCTCAACAAAGGCCAATTTATCTGTCACACAGCAAAACTGCTAACAATAAAATTTATTTTTATATCATACATTGTAACTGTGGCTTCGTTTTGAGCTGCTTTACCATGGCTGAATTAATAAATTGTGTTTGCTTCTTTCGGTTTTCTTCCTTTCATCCTATTTCTTTTTACTTTTCTTAAACACATTCATGTATCTTATAAGTACATACTGTAAGTCACCTACGGTTTATAAATAAGGATGATGATGAAGATTTATGTCATAACATTTTCATTTAAAAAAAGGTTAAATAAATATGGCTAAAAAAATGAAAAAAGTTTACATAACGTTTTGCTCGTGGGACATCTTCATATTTTCAATTTGCTCATTTTACCAACCCAATACGGTTTCCATTTTATTGTCATTCTTGTCTTTACTACCGAGCGAAGTTGGGTTAACTTTAGTCCGTTAGCAAAACACGTGAGAAAGCATACATTGAGAGTGTACTGGTACTGGGGATCTGTTCCTGCAGCTGGCTTTTGACCGTTACGTGGATGCCACGGAAACACCAGCAAGTCAGGTTCCACCAACACTGGATTAAATATTTCTGCTTCCTGCTGACCAGAGATGGGATACTCAAACGTGTAAATCTTGCCTGTGCCCTCAATCTGCAGAACATAACAGTACAGTACATTGTAGGTTATTTGCTACATGAATGTAGTCCGCAGTAACTACATGTATCTTAATGTAATACAACCATTTCATTCTATCTCAATGATTTTTGTAGAAAATAAGCATAACGTTTTCCAGGGCTTCCACTAGTGCAGGTTGTTGAACCCATTGCAGCCAGTTGAAGAGTGGATTTACAGGGTCACACTATGATATAAATATCTGCTATTTTCAATGACCTGAGAAAATGCTGGTCGAGGAGCTACAGTGTATTTCAATGCATCCTTTCTGATTATAGTACGTCAGGGATGTACATATGTGCATTAAGAGAAGCCCCTCGGGAGTTCTGCTAACCTATTTTTATAGGAATTCGTGTATACATACAGTATATGGACAAACGTAAGGTGATGCCAGCAAAAGGTAAACTATGTGTACGGCTTTAATTTTGTTTGGGCATTTGAAAATTGCAAGGCATACTTGCAGTGCAGCGTAGGAATTGAAATGCCTCACGTCGAGTATAAAAAATTTGTTTACAGTGGAAGACTAGTTTCGAAAAAAAACTGCTTTTTGTGCGTTGGTAGGTAAGCTGAATATGGGTTTTGATCAATAAATGTTGATATGGTACGTTTTTCGCCATACGGTTTGGTGTAAGGTTGACCTTTCGAGCGTTACGAAGGGCTAACGCTCGAAACGTCAGCCTTACACCAAACCTTACGACGAAAAACATACCATATCAACCTTTGTTGATCAAAACCCATATTCACTGCACACGTACTGTATGTGCTCGCAAAACTGTGAAGTTTGATTTCTTGCTTTTGTCGCCCAACACAGACAACAATTCGTTGTGTTTGATTGACGGGTTATACCCAGAAAAATACTGCATGTACATGAGTGTAGCAGTGAAAAAAAGCGATAACCATAAACATACATTTCATGTTCTCAGTTGGCAACTTGTTATTCAAGCATACAAAATATCACTAATTTATCAATACTAATAAGCAACCTTTATGCTGGTGTAGATCGCTTTGATAACAGTTTTCCCCTTTTTTAGAGTTTTAACTTGGTGGTAAGATCCATTGATCGATGACGAAATCTTGTCAAAGTAAACGTCTGAGAAAGTGGAGTGTATCAAGATGTTCTGAAAAAAAGATTCAAAATACATTCAGTAATAAATGAGAAAGACATTCAAAATGGTCACAAACACACCTACATGGTGTATGAAGAGTCAAAGAGTGAAGCTTCATCAATTCAAATAAGTCTGAAACCTTAGTCTTTGTTATCACCCCAAGAGTCAAACTTGAACCCCAAAACCTGCTACTCGTTGTAATGTATACCGTTAGCAGGCTTACATGCATATATAGACCTTTTTCATAAATGGCAGTCATTTTAATATTCTTTTGTCTCTATTCAAATAAGCCTCACTAGCCTCGTTCAGGTTAATGTATTCTTTTGATTTTTTGACTTAAGAACGAGGCTAGTGAGGCTAATTAAAATTAAAACAAGAGAATACTAAAATAGCCGCCATTTATGAAAGTGGTCTATACTCAATCGAAAGGGTTTGTATAAATTTGACACAAGCTAAACTCAGATAACCAATACGACAACAGAACAAGTGTCAGGTGCTCGGAAGTCATGCCACGGTTAACAATACATGCTCAAAACATAGGAAGAGGGACTGTCGTATGTTTAAATGATGGGCTAAAAACCAGGGGGGTTATGGTATCTACTTACATCTGCCATGTAGATCTTGTGTCCATCTTTGTCAAACAACTGGACAGACACTGCATACTCCCTGCCCACTTCCAACACCCAGTTACTGTCTGGTACAATACTGAAGCCTTGATTGGAAGTAAAATAACACATTGTTATCTGTTTAAAACAAAAAATAATTGAACTTTTGCAAGCTATATTCATATTATGGTCTGGCTTTTCAAATAATAATAAGGAAATTTTTGGATGCTGTTTCCCATTCTCCTTGAAAATGTGCCCAACACAAACTGATAAATCCGATGTCCTCTGACTAAACATTTGCAAGCATTTACAGTTGGCGATTCGTCATTACAGTCATGTATCTGCACGATCACTAACTAAAAGCGATTTTGATTCGGAAACAAACTATTTTCATGCAAGCTCAAGCTGTTTAATTGGAACAAGCTAAAAAAGAAACGTTATTTAGATTTCTTGCAAATAGAACATGGTAAGTTTGTTATTTAGTCCACTCGCTGTATTTTTCCAGGAGTAATCAGTATGCTTTCTTTCTTTTCAGTTCCTTCATCAAATGTTTACAATGTACAGAAACGTTGAGAATGAGCTATAACTCTTAACCACATGTACTCTATTTAAGTTTACTTACCGATGTAAGCTGGCTCCACAACATATATAGATGCTGAAGGGTTGTGGCTTGTTTGAATTTGCAACATATCTGTTGAAATGTTGGTGAAGGAGCACTTGCCACAAGAATCTAAATGAATCAGAATCCTAAACAAGCTTCCATAAAGTTCCCGCCCCAACATGTACTAACAGACTATCTTCATATTTGTTCTATAAGCAACAAAATGATTGTGGAGCACTGTGAAAATAAACTGTTTGATTGATTGCTTCTTACCAAGATACAGCAAAGTGTTTCCGTTCAAAACGGCTGCAAAGCTACGGTAATATATATATTTGGTACAAAACAAAGGGAAAAATCAAACTAATCAAACCTTGAAGATCTTTACATTAAGCCGTAGTCTCCAATATTAAATGGAAGATGATACACTCAAACTGTTTCTATTTTTCAAGTGAAGGTCTTGCTGGACCAGGAGAACTGCAGGCCCTTGGTAATGGGAAGGTGTTCACAGGCATTTCTCCAACCACAACTCACCACAGACCAATGTCTGCATAGTTGCCAGTGAGGCTGGGGGTGCTTTCCTTTCGACAGACTTTTTGAAAATTCTGGTTGGAAATCAAATGGAAAACGTCACTTTCCGGGACTACCTTTCGAGTTTGTCCCAATAGTGGAAATACGGAAAATGCTGAAAATACAATGTTCCATTTTATCAATTCCGAGAAGAACACCTTGGTCCCAGCTGAATTGCATTTTACAGGTCTAGCGGCGGGAATCCTGTGTACCTGAGCACGTAACCTGACTAGCAGTTTAAAAAAATAGACCTGTTCCATTCGAACATCGGAAATACTGAAACCTCAAACCCGTGTTTTCGGTTGAATGGAAAGCGCCCTGGGAGTGCTCAACGGCTGTAATCATAAAATTATGATTAGAATCTGTCTAGCAAGAGCTTTTTCTTACAGTCATTACCGTACATTCTATTTGACGAATTGACTTAATTGGTCTAGCCAGACCTGACAAAAGGAAGTTCCCCAAGAGGCTTAGGGTGCTTCCACTAATCAGCTGGTCAGTTCGCAGTTCACTGATTCTGACAACTATCAAACTAGTTCTGGCCAGACTTGCCCTGCTTGTGGATTAGAGCTGTTCAGTTCTGCCATTCCGACCAACCAGATCCCATGAACCAAAAGATGCCTACATGTAAGATCACCTTTCAAGAGCAGCAAAAGGATACTCTTATCAACCAGTACAATCTGAGTGAACCCCAAGGCAGTTCCAAGCACTGATGATCTCTTAATATTAAGACTTCCAACAGTGTAGTTTGTTAGTTTGAACTCAAACTGTGTCGAGGGCATTGGTAGCACTGTGGATAGAGGGACAATAATCAAGTAAGTATGGAGAGGTAAACCCAATCATTTTACTCCTAATGTACAGTCACTCTGCTTTACAGTAGTCTAGAAACAGAAGCAGGGAATGAAGTTGATATGTAATCAAAGGCACCGAGTGCTTCGGTGAAATCGTGGATACATGCTCAAAGTTACAGCGGATGTGACAAGCATGGTGGCACAGTGGTTAGTGGCAACCAAATCGAACTTGGATTCAACATGGCACGGGTTCGAATCCTGGCGGATGCTTATCGAACTTTTTTTTCCCCTTGCTGAA
>JAOBYF010022901.1:0-13120 GCA_025403605.1 Parazoanthus darwini
CGTGTTCCAGGTGGCTTGAAGTATGTGTCACTTGGTCAGTTTGGCGCTTGGGGTGTGAACAGAATCGATAACATATACTTCCGATACGGGGTTTGGCGTCGAAGACCTCAAGGTAAGAGAAGTTTACTGCAGTCATCGTAAACGATTCAGATCAACAAACTTATTCAATTAATTTTTTTTTTAAACTTACGGAGTTTTAGAAATAATATGTTATTTATCTGCAACTAAAACTGACGAGATTTTGTTGTAATAGTAAAGTTTATGTGGGTAGAAAAGTTTGTAGCAAGAAACTAAAAAAAATGATAGTCTCTTGTTTTTCGCCGAATGCAAAACAAGGCTCAATTTCCTCTTGGCATACTTGTACTTCTAACCTGACTTTTACATGGAAGTTCTGAGGTAGTTCGTTTCTTTTGGTTGCAATTGAGATTAGACGTATAATCAAAACGGTCAACGGATGATGAGAGGTGTGTGGAGACATACTTTCTTTGTGCAATACACTTTGTACCTTTTCAAGGATTGAATGTGCAATCTTTATTTTATGTGGTTGCGCGTTTCATGTTTTTATTGTTAACTCTAAAGTGTCATGTATTGAAATAAACTATTGATTGATTGATCAAATCACGATTTAAACACTTTCAGGCACTCGCTGGCGACATATTGGCGGAAAACTAAAACAAGTCGAGGCTGGTCCAAACGGTGTCCTTTGGGGTGTGAACAAAGCGAACTACATCTATTATCGAGCTGGTGTTACTCGTCGTAACCCGATTGGAAGATACTGGAAACGGGTAAAAGGACGCTTGAACCATGTCTCCGTGGGATGTACTGGTGTAGTCGGCATCAATCGTCGTCGTCAAATATTCAGATATACCGGTAGGTATCAACCTGTCCACGTGATTTTATTACTTTTTTTCTATATTAGATACCTTTCTCAAATTGTTTAGCTTTACGTGTAAATCCGTCTCTGTATTACGGCAAGTGCTGAAATGCTTTACATTCAGTATATTATTCAAATTTTTTTCTATGAACTCTAAACAAATGTTTGATATAATTTTTGTAACCTTTTGTATTCATTTTTCTGTTTATATTGACTTAATTAAAAGTTGTAGTTTTTCTTTCCCCGCCTCAATTAGGCTAACGTTTCTGCGGGTGAAATAAATACTTAAATAATGTCATATCGTAAAGGAATGAATGAATTTACGCACAGCACCAACTAATGAAATCGTTAGAGAACAAAACAGAACGCTGATGAACAAGTGGTTTTTCTCAATCTTGTAAATTCGTATCTCTATAGATCTCGTCAGTTAAACACTAACAGAGACCTGAAACTCTGAACGTGGATTGTATGGGTATCTTCAATTTTGCACGTCGCAATTTCATCAAACACTTGAGCGTTTGTTTTTCGATGCAATTTAAACTCTTTGCATTGACTGTGTAGGGCCAATTGAAATTAGCACTGTCTCCTCTGGGGAAGAAATTGTCAAGTTTTAGTGTTTCGCGTTGGTTTGATAATCCTTCTGGTATCAAATTGTCTTGTTTAATTCTTGTAGTGTTGCATTTTACCAAATATGTTTTGCCAAAATATGTTAAGTTTTGTTCTTCTTGTCTTGATATTTGGTGGCAAAAACAACTAAGCTTTAAATATTAATGCAACCGTGAAGCATTAAATATCCAGTCGCAATTAGCATTTCTCTCTGCAAGCTAATGTGATTTTATATAGTTACTTTGAGCAAAATGAAACCGATAGTGGTATTGATGTTGAAAATATTTAACAACTGTATTTTATGTATCTTGCCTTTCTTAGGACGAATAGGAAGAAGATATCTGCGATGTCACAGTGTCGGTAAGTTATTTCAGAACGATTTCAAGAACATATGACAGCTCAGTCATTTGTCCCCCTTTGTTATCACAATTTTACAACGTTCCTTTTTTAATCAAAAATGCAAGCTTAAACAGTAATTGTTACTAAATCCCGTGTTATATTACAATCAACAGATATACATCGACCAAGACCAAAGCCAAAAGGTACTCCTAGCTTGACGTTTTTTCCTTAACTTTTGCAGAAACTGTTGCTGAAAATGTAAAACAGTTGTTCTTTGATCTCACGAAAGTACTGAAAAGACGCTTAACGAACGTAAAATAATTGCTTTCTTAAGAACGGAAAAGGGAACTGGCTGTTTACTTCGCCAATTAGATCAGTTTTCTATTTGTTTCCAACAAAAGACTATTCTCGGAAGCCCGAACTGTATCTTAACTTTATAGATTTAACAACATTGTAAAAATACACTCAGTAATGAAGATCTCGGAACTAGAAGTAGAGAGGTCTAATTTGTAGGAACCATTTTTTGGGACAGAGAAAAACATCTTTTGTGGCTGATGACATCATCTTTAAGAAACATTAGGGGCTTTACAGCTTATAAATTACATGTTGAAAGTGAAGAACACAGATAAGCAAATATGACTATTGTTCACATTTAGAAGGGAGTATTGCAGTATGATAGATGATGTCATTCGTTCTACAAAATTTGAATCAAAATCAAACTGAGTTTTAGTTTCATTTAGAACGCGCGCGATACATTAATTGAATTTTATAAAGAAAATGCTCCATACATCTGTCAAACGCGTTTTTAAACTTTGAACGTAAAGGTTATTTCAATATATGGATAGTGATGACGTTATCAACCACTCCAAACCCGTTAATTTATACTATAAAATGATTATTTTTGTAAGTTAAAACCCTGCATGCCGAAAAAAAATGGCTAAAAGAGATTTCTTATTCCTTCACAACCAGTCCTTTTTTTCCCGGAGCTCTGAAGCGCTGGTCTTTTTTAGTGATCCTACTGTAGCTGCCATTTAGTTTTATACTGCACAAGTCATATTGCTTATCATATTTAGTAGTTTAAGCGGGAAAGTGGAAAGAATTTTAAAGGTTGATTTTGTTCTAACTGAAACTCGGTTTCCAATTTTAGTTTGTTTTGTGTAATTATCTGCAACTTATTTTACACTAACCTTTTTTTGTATTGTTTTTCCCTTCATTATTTATAAAATTCCTCTATGATCGATGTGTGATATTTAAAGTGAATTATTGTCATTCTGTATTGACTCCAACTCCCCGGACGTTGCTAAAACCGGGAATGGGGAACGGGGAAAAGGTCAATATGAGTTCGGAGGTGTGGGAATCTATAAATTCTTGGGGGCTTGGGGATTTGAACAATTAAGAACATCAAACATCGCTGCCGATATTGTTAATATTGACCGATCCCCGACTCGTATTGACCGTACCCCGTTCAAGGTTTTGTAACGTCCCAACGTCCACCTCGCTTGGGCTGAAATGCAGAAAAAGAGCTTAGCCGTTCCCGGGTTATAAATGTTTGAGTCTTATGGTAAAGATTTAAAGTTTTAATTATTCATGTGTTGTTTTGCATTTGTGCTGTGTTTTCTCTTTTGTTACTGCGTTAATTGTAATATTCCACGCACTTACGATTTTCGCTTAGCTCGGTGGACACGTATTCCGGGTGGTTTGAGACAGATTGACACTGGATACTCTCGTGCCGTTTGGGGAACAAACCGTCATCACCAAATATGGAAATTGCGACGAAACAGAAGAAGTTGGAGAATTGTTGGTGGTCGGTTGATGCATATCTCTGCTGGAGAAGGCGGTGTTTGGGGTGTTAACAGACATCACAGCATCTACTATCGATGGGGTAAGGATTTCACTGTTGGAATCAAATATCATCTTTGCAGACATCAGAGACAAACTAAGCCAACTGCAGAAACAAGTGTTGTAACATTTTAAGCGTAGTTCTCACCTTTTTCTAGCACTTATTTCTTACATTATCACAACAAAGTAATGCATAACTTGTAAACCGATATAATTTCCCTATATTCAACAACAATGTAAATGGTTTGAACAATTTGTTTTTTGATTCTAGACTATACTTAGATTGCTTAGATGTCGGGAAAGTGTTAAGTTTAGCTGGTAAGTGTAGAACCGGCAACTGAAAATGCTCTGCAAACTAGTTTTTACAAAGTTTTTAGAAAATCTGAGATCTGTCATTATTCTTTTGTTCGAGCTTTTAACAAAATAACATCTCGTTAGCAGACAAGTCAGAGGAACGAAAATATCGTCCACAGATAATTGCAGGGCAGAGGTACTATACATAATAACTAACATGAGAACCTGCACAAAATTTTAGCAGCCTGGAACAATTTTGATGTCAAAGCCCAGATAAACACTGGAAACTATTATTCATGAATTCATTTCTAATTATTTTTGTCATCAAAATTACTTAACTTCATGTTTTTGGTCTTTTCGTTGGTTTTCTTGTACGTGTCAGCGGATAACATGCAGCATATATAAATAAAGGCTTCCATAAGTCATCTCTGCTTCGTATTGTCATTTGCAAGTGTCAACGTCATTTTTAAATTATTTGTATACGAGAATACAATTTAGGCCCCGTTTACATTAGAGAAACATCAGGTTCGTGGCTGTCCGGGCTGTTGTCGTTGGAACCATTCATACCTATCGCAGTGAATCCGATGGCATTTTTATTAGTTATACATAATTGGTGTCGTAGCTTTAGTACAAAACCAACCACCGGAAATCATTTGAAGCCTAAACGATGTTTCCGGGTTTATTAAAACCCTACGTACCTTCGTCCCGGACCTCCCCTGGTGTAACAAATCATTTAAACTATTTACGATCCAGTACTGTAACTACACCGGATTCATGATCAAATGTAATTGATTGCGAGATCCAGTTGATCATTATCATGTAAAAATTCGTGATTTACGCAGGTTCTATCAGCAATAGAGTTGGCAGCCGCTGGCACCACATCGGGGGTAGACTGATGCAGATAGACTCGGGACCGTTTGGTCTCGTATGGGGAGTCAACAGACATCATCAAATATGGTGTCGTACGGGCATCACTTGGAGAAATCCCAAAGGACGTGGCTGGCGTCGTGTACCTGGAGGATTAAAGTACGTTTCGGTGGGACAGTTTGGAGTCTGGGGTGTCAACAAATACCGCAATATCTATTTTAGATATGGCGTAACGCGAAGCAGGCCACAAGGTATGATAATAACTTTTGAAATGGTCGTAGTTACTTTTTGCAAGAGCTTCACAACTCTAGAGCACTTGATGCAACTTCAAGGATAATGATTGAAATTAAGATTACTTGAGAAAATCCGTCTGTCCTGCATTTGTTTGAGTCACTTGGATTTTTATAGGTAAGTTCAATCAGTTTATAATTTTTGTTTAACAACGTATTCCAGTTTTGAAGTACAATGCAAAGGCGGATTCAGACATTTTAGAAAAGGGGACGGCTGCAGTTTTAGATAGGGGACCATAAAATGGCATTTGTACTTCATAAAATGTGGTTTTGCAGTATTTTTCTTATGTATCTGCTGTCTAGTCTTTTATTGTTGTTACTTACAAAGCAGCGTTTTTTAGAGTTGTTACTAACAGTGTTCAAAGCTTCCGGTATTTTCTTTGTGGCCTATCTAAAGTTGAGTGTCGGTTCTGCAAGCATGGCCTTCAACCCTCCTTACCATCTATAATGGAAGAATTGTTAAACAACTTATAAACCTTGTCACTTCAAAATTCGATATTGATTTTAAATCCTAGGATCAAGATGGCGTCATATCGGTGGCAAGCTGAAGCAAATCGAGGCTGGTCCAAATGGAGCGGTATGGGGTGTCAACAGACGCGGTTCCATCTATTATCGAGCAGGTGTGACTCGCCGAAACCCCGTTGGAAGATACTGGATACACGTGAAAGGGCGCCTTTCCTATGTCTCAGTCGGCTGCACAGGAGTGTATGGTGTAAATTCTCGACACCAGATATGGCGTTACCGCGGTATGTATGACGAGTTAGTAAAATAGTGTGAAAAAATTGATTTTGAGATCTACATTTATTCTTCACAGCAAGTACCGCGTAACGTTGATTTTTCACGCCAGGACGGCTGTTCACATTTCACTGAAAAAAAACAGTAAAATTCTCTACACGAATTTTATAGTAAGAACATGTTTAACAAAGTGCTGTTATGTAGGCAGCATTTTTAAAGCTAACCAGTGTTTAACGTTCTAGAGGAAAGTTGGAATACATTTTTTGTATTAAAAGGCGCAAATGTTGCCCTCAGAAGAAGAAGCCATGTCGTGCTACAGGACTTCAGCTCAATATTGATCTTAAGGACGTTGGCGTGACTGTACTGAATTAATGGACGTTTGAACATGGCTAGGAAAAAGTATCAAAGTTTTTATTTCTTTGGCTGTCAAAATAAGGGGACAACTAGTTAATTAGTTACGGACTGGTTTTCAGTGGTAAGATGTAGTTAAGCTTATACCTTACAGGATGAGCTAACTGGCAAACAACAGAATTAGTTAAGCGCATCCTACCAAACACATATTAAGTACTTGTGGTGTACAAGATTCTAAGATAAATGTTCTTACATTTCAGGGAGACGAGGTCTGAGATTACTGAGGTGCCATGGAGTTGGTACGTTTTTGTCCGTGTAGCTTTCTACAGTTTAGATTATATTTACATGATTTGACAGCAGATATTAAAGCAGTGTGCAAACTCTTTGACTTGGAGATAGATAGTGCCAAATATTTATAGTGAAATGTTAAAGTGAGTGTTAATTTTCGTCATGGCAAGGAACTACCTTAAATACTTTACGTAAGAAATGCAGTGACGTACGACAAATTATGCATGTAAATAGATTTTTTTGTTTACTCAGTCCTTTGTTTTTAATTCTTGCAGGAATTCATCGTCCCAGACCGCCACCACGAGGTATTATTTAGTTTGTGCAGGGATAAAGAACATACTCTTTCTTCTAAGGACATTTTTGTAAAAAATCGTCAAAACTGACTTACTGACTTAAAGAATCTAATAACTTAATTCATACCCGTCTTGAAAAACTATTACTACGGAAAAGTGCTCTCACACATTTGCAATCACATGAAAGCGTGCATACACAGCAGTTACTTTTGAAGTATCAGTCCAAGTTTTTCTTACACACTAATGCATTAGAGTACGTGAACAGAAAGTCAGTTAGTTGAAAAAGAGCATATTCAGAAATATTGGGGCTGAAATACTAAAAATAATCGTTTTATTAAAAAATGCATTTTTAAATGTTCGCCCTTTTAGTTTTACTATGTCTGTAAAACAGGCAGCTATTTGAATTCGATATAGGATCTTTTCTTCTCCAAATACGTACATGTATTACGATATCCAGAAATCGATGCTAATTTTTGTGAAAAACGGCGTTTGAGAGCCTCTATAGAAAAGGGGGACCGAGAGTTACAAGAAGCACTGGTTTACAGAACGTTAAACAAAAGTTGCGAGAAAGTTCTCATTAATTAATTACTTCACAATCTCACCAAAAACTATCTGATGCCATCGAGTTGGTGCCAGCAGATTTGCTGAACACAAACAAGAAAAACTGGTACAATATTTTGACTTTAGATATCCCAGTGTTTTCGGCAATTTTACGATAACGTTCACATTAATGTGACTTGACCATGGAATCATTACTGTAATGTTCTAATTCACAAAGTAACCTTCTGCTTTTAGGGCGCTGGATACGTGTTCCCGGAGGCTTGAAACAGATCGACACTGGATACTCTCGAGCTGTCTGGGGCGTGAACCGTGTCGGATATATCTACAAACTGAGACGCAACAGAAGAAGCTGGAGACATGTTGGTGGTCGATTAAAGCATGTTTCTGCTGGAGAAGGTGGAATATGGGGTGTTAGCAGCAGTCACTACATCTACTACCGTTGGGGTAAGTCAGCATCTATACCGGAAATAATTGAATTTCATAGTAGAAAATTTCGAAAAACAAGTTTTAATTTATCATTTCCTAGAAGGTCCTGGAAACTTGCGGTTGGCAGTATTAAATATTATCTTAAATCAATCGTGTGCATTATTTTTGACCCCAAGATATCTCCAAGCCATCAAAAAAGATGATGACAAGCTTGATGAAAAGTTGCAGGAGTTAAGGAACAATTAGTTTGAGTCCTGGAAAATTAATGTGAAATACTGGAAAAATATTAGAAATTTCCAATCATTTCTGAAAAAGAATACGACCCTGTGCAGGGTACTCTTTTCCTTTTACAAGCGACGAAACTGTGCTGTTATGTTCACAGTGAAGTTCAAGAAACAATAAAGTCGTCTTTACCCAATTAAAACATTGGCTTTCATTTATAATCTCAACTTAGAAGTGCATAAATAGCTACATTGAAATATCAATACCTATACTTGTACCCTTATACGGATGATTCCGGCTCAGCCGTTTGGTGGTCTAGAAAGGAAAAAAAATGTCAACATTGTAGGCTGGCATGCAGAAAAGATTTTACTTCGACTGAGAAGGAAATATAATAATTATTCAACTGTATATTCTTCTTACCGAAAAATACTTTTGATACTTTTTTTAAATTTGGTGCCCTTTTGTTGGAAGATTAAATACATATTTTTTTTTCCAGTAGCGTGTAACCTTTTGGCATCGGCTACTGCAAAGTTACACTGTACATGCACTTTTTTTTGTTAAGAATCTTTTACAGCTCCTTTTGCGCCTTTCACTGTACTATTGATGATTCTGTCAATAAACTATTCTGTGTATCTTCCTTTAAGGATCAATGCGTAACAGGGTCGGAAGCCGCTGGCACCGCGTCGGCGGTAGACTGATGCAGATCGACTCAGGACCTTTTGGCCTTGTGTGGGGAGTTAACAGACATCGCCAGATCTGGTGTCGTACAGGAATTAGCTGGAAATATCCAAAGGGTCGTGGATGGCGTCGTGTGCCAGGAGGCCTGAAATATGTCTCAGTCGGTCAGTTTGGAGCCTGGGGAGTTAACAGACTCAATTATATATACATAAGATACGGAGTTTCACGCAGAAGACCTCAAGGTATGAATTTAGTATGATTATTGTCACTACACGTTTAGAAGTTACATGCCAGCGATTTATAACCTTGTAACATAAACCCCGGGCGGGCGGTGCTATAAGACGACTGTTAAAAAGCCTCGAAATTGGCATCTGGAAAGAGCGCTTGAAAAGAACCAGACTAGTGGAAAACCTTGGATTGTTGACTGAACTTATATTAGTAGATCATGCATTACGTTCTGTTGTTTATTGTATCATTCCCAGAAAAAGACATTGTCATTCCTCATATATTAATGTATGGTCGGTTATTTAGCAAAGATTTAGCTGATATTATACAGTATAGAGCTTCCTTTTTATTTTCTTGTTTCGTTCGCCATTGGTGGAAACGTTTTATTAGATTTGATCAAATTATTATTCCCCACGCAATGTGTGTTTGTATAAACCATTATATGCTTAGATATTATTGTGATCCGATATTATTGGCCATGAATGTTTTAGGTACTCGTTGGGTTCACGTCGGTGGACGCCTTAGACAAATTGAGGCGGGACCAGGAGGGGCAGTATGGGGCGTCAACCGTGCAAGTCATATCTATTTCCGTGCCGGAGTAAGCCGGGGAAGACCAATCGGAAGATACTGGGTCCGTATAGGAGGCAGCCTTCGACATGTTTCTGTTGGCTGTGTTGGTGTATATGGCGTCAACAGACGCGGTCAAATATGGCGTTATGGAGGAAGACGGGGTGTCCGGCTACTGAGGTGCCACGGAGTGGGTATGTGAGGAAAGAACTATTAAAGTTATCGAGGTTGAGATTAGTTTTTAGATGAGTAGTGCATTTTCCAAACACCATTCACGTGCTTTAATAGTGTAGTTTATTGGATGTTAAAGTTGACACACCCATTTTTTTACACACAGGTATTCACCGACCAAAGCCAAAGCCAACCGGTACGTCTGAGAGTAATGTAGAAAACACATCGAGAATCCAAAATGGTGTGCGAAAACTGAGGCAAGCTTTAAAATAGAAGGACCTTCTATTTTAAGGCTCGCCTCAGTTTTCGCGCGCCATTTTGGATTCTCGATCGCTCGCTCGACGATCTTCCGGAGGAAAAATAGGAACTACTTGTAGTCTACCCGTTAGCCATGTATAACTGCTATTAAATTTAGACACTAAAATAAAGTTCTTAGCCCTTTTATTCTTCTTCTTAATTATTATTTCATAAAAGGTTAGACAGAAGATATTCTACCTTTACAAGCAGGGAAGGAATTGGAGATCAGAGCTCGTTCACACTATGAAACACGAAGCAACGCCATTTATCCAAAACGCACGCTTGCTTGATCGTCCGTATTTCAAAGATTTCTGTTTCATTCATCACAGAACACAAAATAACTGCAGCCCTTTTTGTGTATACTATAGTTTTGGCCGAACAGTTTTGAAGCTTGTGACGCCATGTTGCCGAAACATGCTCAAAATGTTAGTGTTTGTTGCCTGTTGTTCTTGACATACAACTCGGTTGCCTCACAAAATTATTGCCTAAAATTTCCAGTGTTCGGGAAAAACCGTAAAATAAAAAAATAACTTCTCCTACAAATAATCCAAGCAAAACTAAACGTAACCGTTGCAAAGAAAATTTGGTTCGGAATGCTTTATTTTGAGGACGATTAAGACAGAGAACAGGTACGAGTGTTGAAGCGAATTTAAGATTTACCTTCATTATGCAGTTTTTATTCCCGGGAGCCTCGTTTGCATGATCCGCTTAAACAATAGCAACTATACACTGAGGGCAAAATGGCGGCTGCAAGTAAAAGAAAAAAAAACACCGCTTCAAAACTGCTGGGAAATAATTCTGTATCATTCGATGGAGAGAGCTGTTAATGAAAGAACACGTGCATTGGAATTCTCAACAAAGGGTCAAACCAGTAAGGTCGAACAAATAAAAATGTTGCAGAAACGGCTGTATTCAGATAAAAGACTTGTATAAAAAAATTGTTTAACAGTATTTAGAGGCTATGTTTCTGGACTTTAATTACTAAACCATTTCCTGGTTTCAAGCCTTAACAATTGTGTTTTAACTAATAGTGTAACTTTTCCTCATTTACTTCTCTCTTTATACCGCTCACTTTCAGTTATAATTTTTCCGTAGCTCGGTGGACACGTATTCCTGGTGCCTTAAAACAGATTGACACTGGATACTCTCGTGCTGTTTGGGGAGTAAACCGTCATCACCAAATATGGAAGCTGCGGCGAAACAGGCGAAGTTGGAGACGAATTCCTGGTGGTCTAATGCACGTATCAGCTGGCGAAGGAGGAACGTGGGGAGTCAACAGACATCACAATATCTACTATCGTTGGAGTAAGTATTTATTTGACACAAACAAGAATTACAATTTCACTAAAACAAGAATATTTCAACATGCCAGATTTAAAGGTTAGCTACCATTTGATAAGAATAACAACAATAATGAAATAAATATTAATAGTAGTAATAATAAATTAAACAGAGATAATTGTTAATAATAATAATAATAATAATAATAACAATAATAATAATAAATATAAATATACTAAAAAATATTTTTTGTGTGAATTCAACGACAGTTTTTTGTTTTTACAGCTTTAACGCTACGGCTTACAAACGCAAAAGAAAAATTTCGGTCAAGGAGTCGAGTGATAATCGTTTACTGCCGTGTTTTCTTTGCAAAACAGTATTTTGCATTCACTAGTGTGGTTTATACTTAAAAAAATACCCCCCTCTGTTTCGGTGCCTAACGGCATACGCTCAATTTGCCGCTCTTCGGCTGGGTGAATACCCATCACTAGTCACCTCCATTTGGGAGAATACCTGTTTTAACAGATGCTTAAACTACCAGGTTTGAGCTTCTATTATGTGATGGGCATTATTGCTCGTGGAGTAAACGTAACATAAAAAAACGATGATTCATTACAGAGTCAGGCCACACCAATTATATTTCTTGTTTTACTGGTTTCTCAGGTCAATATTGAGGACGAAATGGTATCTTAAGATTTTCATTAACACAGAAGACAGAGTGCTATTTTTATTTTTAAAAAAACTTTGGACATAATCTGCACAACATTACAGCATATCAGGTTTTCGTTAGTCAAACTAGATAGTTCATCTTCTTGAATAAAACAGGCATTTCTCGATACTTCAAGTTTTCTTTCCTATGCAAGTTTGTTCTTGCGTTTCAGCAAAAGTCGGACTGCCGGGTTCGTAACACAAGAAGCAAAATTGGTGTTTTTGTAATTTACGTTACGTCTTTCCTCAGAAGTTGCAAAATTGCATATCTGTTACACATTAGAAGTCAAAAACAGTGTTGATTCCTGCCTTTCCCTAAATGAACGTAATTTTTGTTCAGATTCGATGCACAATAGACCAGGCAATCGATGGTACCATATTGGCGGCAAACTCATGCAAATTGACTCAGGACCGTTTGGTCTCGTGTGGGGTGTGAACAGACATCACCAGATCTGGTGCCGTACAGGAATCACTTGGAGAAACCCCAAAGGGAGAGGCTGGCGTCGTGTGCCCGGAGGATTGAAATCTGTGTCCGTGGGAGAGTTTGGAGCTTGGGGCGTTAACAGACACAATTATATCTACTTCAGATACGGCATTAACCGACGAAGACCACAAGGTTAGCAAAATGATTTGACACTCTTTTGTGCCAAATGATGTGTTCTTTTTTTCTATATTGCGGTTTGAATCAGTGTCCTAAATCATAATCAAAAGAGTATTAGTCAAAAAAGTTTAATGAACCTCGTTATGTGCCTAGTTGCACGTTGCTTTATACAGTGCATTATACCACATAAATGAAGACTCTACTATTTTGTAGGAACTCGTTGGCGTCGCATTGGCGGACGGCTCAAACAAATCGAATCGGGCCCGCGAGGTGCATGCTGGGGAGTCAACAGTCGTAAAAACATCTACTTCCGTGCCGGAGTAACTCGCAGGAGAAAAACAGGCCGTTTCTGGGTTCGCATTGGAGGAAAACTAAATTTTGTATCCGCTGGGTGCAGTGGTGTATACGGAGTCAGCAGCAATCACCGAATTTGGCGTTATAGAGGTAGCTATGAACCATAATCAACACCCTTTTGAACTTTTATCTAACCAATGATTAGTTGCCGTAAAATTCCGATAATATGCCCCGGGGTTTCGCCCCGGCCTTTCGCCATTTTTTTCTTGGGGAGGAGGGGTTATATTCGGGGGGGGGGGGGGCTTAAACATGG
>JAOBYF010023012.1:0-13118 GCA_025403605.1 Parazoanthus darwini
TTGTCACATTTATATTTGAACCTTTTTTCATTTTAAAGCGCCATTAGACATATGGACGATGCACTATATACGTCATTTATTATTATTATTATTATTATTATTATTATTATTATTATTATTATCATTATCATTATTTTAGTAACATTTTCCTGTCTTTATCCCTATCCATTCCTACTGTTCTGTAACTCTTTTCTGTTTGTATCTTCTCCCATTTCATATTTGTTTTAAATCCCAATCGTGCATATTTGGCAAATTTTTTCTTTTTTTTAGCTATTGTTGCAATAATCTTGCTCCTTGCTGCGATTTATGCTCATACCTTCTCATTCTCATTCTATTTCTATATTTGCGTGCGTTCTACACTTTGCATTTTATATTTTATTTCTTTTTTCATGTTTTCTTTCCCTGATCCTACTCCTATCCCATTTCCTGATTCTACAACCTTTTTGTTGGTCACGTGACTGCAGATCATCTCCAGATGATCCTGAAGTGCTTGAGTGTTTCCAGAAAGAGTGGAGGACGAGAGACTGGGCCGAGAGGCCAGAATGTAAAGATGTTCTTGAATGGCACGAGGAGGGTGACCCGGGAGAGTTTCTCTACACGGAGAACCCGGATTTACAAGTGTACAGGTGAGAAAAAAGACTTGACCAGAAGGCTGCAGCTTTTCAACTTCCCAGGGGGTGTGTTCAAGAACAATGTATAAGAAGCTGTCAGTTACTTTTAATACATGTAGATAGCTGGTCTGAGTATACGACGAGGATGAAGTCTGTTCGATAGTCATTCTACGTCAAAATGACCCTGCTTCTGATTAAATCCTGCATCACCAAATGAAGTTGGTCTCTTTTAACAAATTAACCCTATTTGTAAAGTTTCAACAACTTTGGTTTAGTTTTAGTATACAATGTTTTTTGGGAAAACTATTGGCAAAAATCTGAGTGTTTCCATGAGGGTGCGTAACTTTGGGATTTTTCTCCTAAAAATGTACATGTTCCATTAGCTGTAACACCTCAACGAATAGTAACTTAGCACTGACACTATCACTTCCGCTTCTCATCCGCTACCCCTTACCCCGCCCAAAACTTTCAACACCATCTTTCTCTTCCCACTTCTCACTTTCCACCCCCAACCTCCACCCTCAACCCCAACTTCCATTTGCCACCCTGAACTCCCACTCCAACTTTCAAACACCCTTTCTCCCCAGCCCCCAGTCTCATCTGCAACTTCCACACATCATCTCTTCCCCGTCCACCTAACTTCCCTGTAACATTTGCATTTCCCTCATTGCAGACACAAGTTAACTGGCGCACTACTCACACAGTGGTACACTAGCAGGGCTTGTGAAATTGAGAAATGCTCCAGACAGGTAACAAAAAAGCTAGTTACAACTCGCAAATTTCTGTCTAAATTTGGTTAAAGCTTCAGTATTTTGCCTTTAAACTTATGCCGGGTTCACACTTAAACATGTTTAATTAAACGGACTTTTTCAAGTTCTTTTAACTAGCAAGCATAAAAATATTCAGAAATGATTTCAACTTGGATGGCTATTGGTTATTTTTTAAGAACTGTTTTCCACAAATTTTGAGTCGGAAAAGTTGCCGTGTTGGAAAATAATTTTTAAACCTGTTTAGTTAAACAACTTTAAGACATTTTTAAGCGTTGGCGTGAAATGGGTATTGGTTTAACTTACATTTCCTATTAGGATGTTGAATGTTCCACTAAAGTAGAGAAGATGTTTTTACGTGCTGGGTAACCAGATGCCCTTGAATAAGAAAAACTATGATTTCTTGTACAGTGAGTGAGGAAGCTTTTTTTACCGAAATAGGCATAAAAGATAGGTTAACTTTGACAAAATTTTTGAAATATTGGTATTTTCTATAAACATTAGATTAGGTTGACATGGCGGAAAAACGCCAGCCAAGCTCACAAATTTGCAAAAAAAACAAGAAAGCTATAAAATGTTAAGGGTTTTATCAAACCAGGTTTGCCTATCTTTTTGCTTCTTCGTCCCTCTGTGAAAGGTCAGTCGCATATTTTTTTTTGGTCGAAACAAAGTTACATACTTCATACTTTTGTCGAGAATATGAATTTTAAGACGCGGTCTTGGACATTTGGCCATGCAGCTTTTTTCTCTTACTACCTCGCACGCATGCGCAGTCGTTGTTCCAACATGTTGCTGCTTTTCTGTGTTACGATCCAGTACGTTATGTTGCAACGTGGTTATTAACTTTCGGATAATTTAATTGGATTTTTATAGGTTGACAACGCTCTTATGCTTATCAAGCTTGGAATGGAAAGGGGAGTAAAGGTATTTAAACTTGTCCTGCGTACAAGATATAACATGTTGTTGACAGTACTCAAGTTCCTAAAAGAGATGACCGAGGTCGTTTGGCTCCATTTCTTCATTACTCCAATATTTTATGTTAATCTGTAAAGCTTATGGCTCGTTTGTTTCTTCATGATCTATGTGTTTATGCTTCTTTTCCTTACGAGTATTTGCAAAAGCAAAACAGATATTTTCCAATATTTTAACACTAGTTAAAGGTATCAGCCAGTTAAAAGGACCTTTGAAAAGTCATCGGAAAAGTTCAAAATATCGCTTTGGATGGGTTTGGTGAATCTTTAAGAAAGTTTATTTGCTGATAACTGTGGTTGGAGGATTTTGTTGTAGTTGACCTAGCTTATTGCAGAGGAAATTTTTAGTGGTTTTCCTTCAAAGGGCTGTTTTTCTATGGCATGGAACAACATTGGTTCAATACTTACTGCCCTGATTTCGCAGGAGGCTCTTCCTCGGTGTGAGAACCCACGACTGACGTCACCCAGTCTGTCTAACGTCATTCCGCATGGGTTCACCAGTGGTGAAGGCGATAATTCGCCCCCACATGCAATATTGATACGTTGTTTTCTTCTATTCATACACTGGAAATATGCTCCAGTTATGGGAGTTAAATTAAACATTTCCGGTCGATACCCGACGTCGAGCACGTTATGACCTTAATTTACCTCCCATAATTGAAGTAAATTTTGTAGAGTATGAGTAAAAGTATGCACCGTATCGCCAATACACCGTTTTTCTAATGCAAATTTTTGCTAGATCCGTTCCTTCGTGTGGACTGAAAGAGATGTTAATGTTGAAATAATGAGTCCAAATTTGACCGAGTAATGACTTTTAGCCCCCACAAGGGAATGGATCCAGCAAAAATTTGCATTAGAAAATAGGTGTATTCTCAGCGATAGAACGAGGCTTCATTGCTCACAATTTGTGCACATCTCATGGAACTCTTTGAAGCCAGTCGTGCGGTTCTTACACCGAGGTAAACCCTGGCAGGTTGACCGTGGTGTGTGCAATGACGACTTTTACAAATCCTTTTCGTTCTTGTAGGGTCTGGAAGCTCTTCATAACAATTTAGAAACCCTTGAGGTGCTTGTATACGAGGTATATAATGACAAATAAATTCAATTTGTAAACAGTATGATCCATCTTTGAATGATGTAACGCAGTAAAAGGTATTTTAATGCTTTGTTTTGAATTGGATGGTAATGTGTAGTGTACAGTGGAACCCCAATATAACAAACCCGGATGTAACGAACACCCCGTTATAACGAAGTATACTCTTTGGTCCCGGCAAAATTGCAGTAATTTGCATGGCACATAACCCGTATATAACGAACCCCGATATAACGAAAACCCCGTTTTAACGAACCAAATGTCGGGTCCTGACGACAAATTTTACCCCGATAAAAGAAGTTTTCTCGACTTCAGGCGACTGAATGTAACATTTATTGAAAACAAAACATTTTGACATACCGGAAGAACTAAGGGTTTTTAATTTGTTCTTTGTCAGCTATTACGATTGCTTTAAGTAATCACGTGCGATTAGCATGATACTGATACCACTGTCATGACATTGTATTGTTCCATTGTAATGCGTTTACCCCTTCGTGTCTGCAGCTGGTCGATCCTCTTTATCTTGTATCAGCTCTTTCAGTCTCTTGATTTTTGAAGGTTTTTTATGGTAAACATGTATGTTGCTGGCGGGTTCCAATCTGACGTCTCTGTTTCACCTCTTTCCAATTTACTTAATTTCACTGAAATCGCTCCACCATGTTTCAAAAAGAAATGAAAAACACGGGAAAGCGCCAATGGCACGCTGTCCTTTGCTACGAGTTTTGTTACAACTCCGATACAACGAATCTTTTGGTATTATTTTGGTATCTTCGTTATATCGGGGTTCCGTTTATAACGAAACCCCGATATAACGAAGTAATTCTTGCGGCCCCTTGGCACTTCGTTTTACCGGGGTTCCACTGTATCGTAATGAATGTAACGAAATGTTATGTAATAGTGTATTGCGATGTAATGTATTGTAATGAAATGTATTGTTATGTACCGTAGTATAGTGTAGTGTTATGTACTTGAAAGTGTGGTAGTGTAATGTAATGTAGTACATTGCTTTAATTGTATTTTACTGTATTGTGGCCTACGTGCAAGTGTAACACAGTTAATGTAACATTAATCTTTTACTTAAAATTAATAGTATTTCAGTCAGAGACAGCGCGTACCAGCTTCATAGATTTGAAACGGTTATTTTATTTTCAGTGCTGCACAGACATCCATCTTGGTTTGCAGTCGTTCCAGGACATGACAGATCTGGAGAGGCTGAGAATGCTTCTTGGAAAGGTGCGACGAACGAGTACAAGACAACCTACTCACCTAGGACGCGAACGTCGACGACAACAGCTACTGAAATTTGTCTTCCCGTTTTCCATTTTCTCATTTACTTGTTGTCCCAAATTCAATCGTTCTTTTTTCTTGGTTTTGCGTGAAGGTGTATGATTTTTAGACTTAGAAGCCTTATTCGTGAAGACGAGCAAAGATCGTTCACGTTTCGTACAGAACCCAAAATTGAGTTTTTCACGTTTTATTTTTGAAACGACAGTCCAACTGTGGTGAGCTTGTCGCATTAACACGTCCGATTATTGTGTCCTGGAATTGAGTCTATTGTTTTTTGCTCTTCTTGTTGACGTTCTGTGTTTTCTACATCAATATTCGTCTTACAGTATCAGTATAAAAAAGATTGGTTTTAAGAACAAATGAATCCATCATCTACTCTAAACTCTTCAAGATGATTTTAAGAATTCCCCTAACCTATTTACTTTTTGCTCTTCTATAATGTCCTTTGTGACAATTTTATAGATGAGTGCTTTATCTCTTTACAGCTTTGGTGGTTCCGCCTTGTTTTTCTGTATTCAAAAGTTACTTTCGCTTTACTTTCATATTTCTCTTTTGTCTTATCTCGTTTCCTTCTTTTTGTATAAGTTTGTTCTCGTCTCATTCATACCTCAGCCATTGTCTTTTGCCTTCAGTTTCTGACATTTTACCTCCTTTTTTTGCCCCACGTAACTATTTTGTGGTCTTTTCATTTTTATCGTGGCGCTTTTCTGGTTCTTATCGTATCGTTTCGTATTTTAACTCGTCTTCCCTTACGAACTTTACCTTTTTTAACTAAAGCGTTGGTGTAGATTGTCCATAGAATTCAAGATCTTATCATGTTCACAGTCGACCGAGGAGTCATTCGTAAAGGACTTCAAACGCTGGGCTTTGCCCTTCTTGGACAGACTAGAAAGGAACAAAAGAGGAACCAAGACAAGTTTGATCCACCAGTACATGACGGGTGTGGCCAAGGTACTCGGCACACTGCTTGTGTGAATTTTTGCTGTGACTTAAGGTGTACAATACAACAAACACCATGCCATACATAACCCTACCATACCATACACAACCCTACCACACCATACCATACCATACCATACTTAACCCTACCCTACCATACTATACCCTACCATACCACACCACATCACATCACATCACACTGTATCGTATCGTACCGTAACTTACCTTATCAGACATAATTAGGCAATATCATACCCTACCATACCATACCATACCACACCACACCATACCATACCTACGACACCATACCATACCGTACCACACCATACCGTACCATACTATACCACACCATACTACACCATACTATACCATACCATACCACACCATACCATACCACACCATACCACACCATACCACACCATACCACACCATACCACACCACACCATACCACACCATACCATACCATACCATACCACACCATACCATACCATTCCACACCATACCCTACCACACCATGCCATACAATACAACTGCAATATGATAAAACGACAAGGAAATGATGCAATGCACTATTTTTTAAACACGCGTTTGTTTTTCCCCAGGTTGACCTATCGTGCATATTGAAGATATTCCAGCACTCAACTCCCGAGGTAGTAGATTAGTAGTAAATGTAAATTTGTAAGCACGATGATAGTGAACGAAACGTTACTTTTCAAGATGGAGTCACGCGGGAATTTCGAACTTAAGAAATAGTCGAACTAAATCTCCTCGCGCTCTCCCTGTTAATGTAGTTATCAATTTTCATTATATAAACTACAGTGTTTCAGAGGGATTTGGGCCACTGAGAAAAATCGTGTATTAACACACATAAGATACGATGTTATGTGTGCTAGTATCAGCCAATCGACGATCTTCTTGTGTTGCTATGACAACACTCTTGTGTTACTATGACAACATTCGCCTTTGTAGTCGACAGTCACTTTGCGTCGGTTGCTCGTTTGTGGTTTATATATCAAACAATATATTACACGGACGGTTGGAGATATAAAACTTATCTTCTTGTGTTTAAATTCGACATCACACTTGTTCGCTGACCTCGACCACTCGTGAAACATTGATTTGAACACTCGAACAAAGATTCCATATCTCCGCGCGCCCGTGTATTGTTCTCTTTGTAACGACCACTTGGAAATATTTTCCAAATTTTGGCTTTGTATTTCCCTGCATAGAATCGCGTTCATCCTCTCCTGCCATATGGATTAATGGGCCTCTTGTCCCTTGTGGCGGCTCTCCTGTATACAACTCTGCCCGAGACCAAAGGCCGCCCAACTCAGGAGGTCATCGAGACCGCCCGAAACGAAGATGGAGCCCAGGAAGAAATGAAAATCTTGGTGAAACCTGATCAAATGCTAACTGAGCGTAGTGTGTTTCCTCTTTTCAGCGTTATTGTCTTTTAGGCGGGCTTTTTCACGGCCTTGCGCACATTCAAATGTTTATGATTGAAAAGAATAACTTCAAGCTAGGAGATCTTTTAACAGACGCTATTTAGATATTAATCAAAGTTTTCCACAGGCAAATGTTACAGACGGTCTGTTTTAGGTTGAGATTAAGTTGAATTGTAGTTATTTGTTCTGTTATGTTTGTTCTGATTTACGATTTATGATTTAAGTCTGGAAACTTGAAAGATTTATGAGTATTCAATCCGAGTTCCCAAAATAGAAATTTAGGTGAGTCCGCGGAACGCTTATTCCGTCGCTATACATGTGATAACAACTACACTGTGAACATTACCAACTATCTTAGGGGTAGACCTTGTCTGGGGCTTCTGTGGACTGTTAAGTGTGTTCGGGCAAAGAATCTTCATTCAGGTAACGCAATAAAAAAGGATGAGAGACAAAATTCTGATTTGCTTTAACTCGTTGTGTATCACTGTCTTCATAATTGACAAACTGCACTGTGTTAAGAGACAGGCTCCTAAATGGGCGAACATATGACGGGGGAGGAGGGAGGGTTGGGGTAGTGATATGGAGACAATGATTTTTTTTTTATTTTTCTGCTTCTAAATGAACTCCGAGTGAATGCATACAGCAAAAACCAGGAACCACGAGTCACTTCTGGGGTGGGTCCAGAAATGCTAGCAAGGGAATACCGGAACCCGTAATGCTAGAATTGGGGCCAAAAAAGGTGTCCGTATTCCAAACGCCGATTCCCCAGAGTCCGCCTTTGCACCTTCTCAACAGGCGCTGTACTTTCCATTAACCAAACTAATGACAAATAAGGACGACCGAAATCTATTTTGTCTGGTTGAATCAAACTCCGAACTTAATCTCTGGTCCATACACTTTTTCTGGTACTAAATTCAGTTTTAAAACACTGAATTGAAAGATTTTAAAGATTTCAAGAACGTGTTTAAAAGTACTTGTTTCCCAAAGACTCTGCCATAAGATAATTATCTAGACAAAGAAATTACGTAAAGGCTGTCCCAGTTGAAAGAAGTATTAACCGGATAATTGCTTTTCACGCGGTCGGCCTTAACTTTTAGATTAAGAAGAGCAACACAAACACGATTGTTGATTATACAAATACAATACAAGTTTCAAGCACCAAAACCGTAATTCAACGGTTTTCAAGTCCTTGAAAAACTAAAATCAAGAACTTTTAAGCTATGGCCGTGCGAACTCTGTTAATCCCACCAGACCCAAACAGCAACGCGAAATAAATAACAGAACTGGTCAAATACATTTGGGCCTTAAAAGATTTCCTGGATTAAAGCTTCAAGTGAAGTGTGATTCGCGTTGTGTCTAAATACACCAGACAGTGCATACGTATGTCCCATCCAATCAATTTTTCCCATGCAGTAGGAATTACTGAGAAATGCCTAACCATACCAAAACTTGTCTACCGGTTTCTGACCACGAAAATTAAAAACTGTCTGATTCTTAGTTTGGGCTTAAAGTAAAAACAGAAAGGAAAAGAAAATCAGTTGAAAAAGAGATATGCGATTGCCTGTGATACGTCCTGTCATTTCATATTTTTTGTACTGAGGTAAAGACAAAAAAAGAAGTTAATAACAGTTATGAAACTTTGGTTAAAAGAGATGACGGAACCTGTCTTATCTTCACTTTGAGTTTAAAGTGAGAACTAAAAGAAGGGGGAAAACTATTGGGACAACCGGAGGAAAAAGAGATGTTGGAACTGTCGGCGTTACTTGAGCTTGAAGTAAGAATCGAAAGGAAGGGAAAGACAAAGACAATCGAAATACCAGGGACGTAAGACAGCTCCCAACAACACCCGTATTGCATCCTGGGTGTCAAGTTAGAACAGAAACAAAGGAAAAACAGTCGGGAAAACTGGAGGCGAAAGATGGTGTCCTAACTGTCGGTTTTATATTTTGGCCAAACGTAAATGCAAGTCGATGCAAATCAGTGCACATTTTGACCTTCAAACATGCGTTTGTTAATAACTTGTGCTTCGTTTGGCCACTGATGAAGAACTTGCAAGAGCTCGCTCAAAGTCAATCCAAGTCAACGCAAGTCCATGCAAGTCAGTGCAAGTCAATGCAAGTTGGTGGCCAAACGAAACGTAAGTTGAACGCAAGTTTAAAACTTTCACTGACTTGCATCGACTTGCGTCCACGTTTGGCCCAGTCTTTACCAACACTTTGGGCTTAAAGTATGAACAAAAAAGGGATGGAAAAACAGTCGGAGAAACAAGGGGGGAGTAGGGGAATGTGAAATAGGGGGAAGAATATTCGAACAATCGGATTGCTTTTCCCTTTTTTTCTGTCCTAATTTCTGTACCAAAATGAGGACGCCATAGAGTATAGTCAGGTCAGCTGTAATTCCTCTGTTGTCCCGGGTTTTCCGGGTTGCTTTTCCTTTCGATTCGATTCTTATTTCAGAGCCCAGTTGAACTAAATTTTGGAAAAAGACTTCTCTCAGCTTCAAAAACGAAGTGACCTTTTTCAACACCGAAGTTTCGATCGAAACTGAAAAGGTTATAACAACAAAACCAGCGACAATGTTTTGAAACTATCAAGTTTTCATTGAATAACTCCACTCCATTACAATTAACAAAGCACTAAGAAGTGATACAAAAAACGTACGGGCATGTACAGCTCCGTACAATTAACAACGAACTGGCCCAAATTCTTTTGAGTCTCCTGAAGTAAACACATTCTTGTGATTGGCTGTTACGCCAATGAACAGTGAGCAGTGCACGCGGGCTTTTTGTACTTGACTGGTAAATCGATAAACTGCCGTTTGTGAAGTATGAATATATTCCAAAGCTATTTGACCAATAAAATTCGTAGTTTTAAGCGTCTTTGTGTAATATATGAATTAATGAACGCATGAGTATGTATGTGATGGAACTGGTTAGTAGATGCAAATTATAATCGGTTGAGATTTTGAAGACAGTAGTTCACTCTTGGTAAAGACCCGATGGTTCTCACATTTTCGTTCGGGCAGGTAAGTTTCAGATGTAAGGACTATATTAGGCTTAAGAAGGTTATGTTTACTTGAGAAGTAGCGAAATGAAGGAGTCTTCAAAAACATAGAACTGTTTAAAGATGTAAAACTTGTCACAAGACGTCCAACATTACGTAACCGATTGCTTTTGCGGAATTTTAAAGCTTGACTGAACAAATGTTTCTTCCTGGCCTTCCTTCTAATCTCTGTGAATCTGTTTTCTCAGGAACTGCCAAGCCAAATACAGAGAAATGAAAATCATGCTCGCTCGCTGAAGACAAGCCAAGACAAGTGCCACCAGTTTTGCAGGACAAAGCCAGTCACAGGTATCGACTTTTTAATCATTAAGATATGTTTGTATTGTGATTGAACTTAACAACGCTTTGTTAAGTTTGTTGTTATTTGAATATAGTCAAAGACCCTAGATCGCTTATCTAAATATGTCATACCACATGTTTCTAAAACTCTGGCTTTTGCCCTTTTCCAATCGAGTTCAATCCCTTCAGAGAAAAAAATGACGTTTTGGAATATCCTTTCAGAACCTTACACTGAAAAAACAACAACTTTTAAAAATGGAAAGTTCGCCCAATCTCAGTATAGATAATTACGAACTGATCAGACAGGCATTTCACGGTTGCCATCTTAAATGTTCACAACTAGTGTTGGAGTGGTTTACAACGTTTTATCAGACCTGAAAGTGAGTTCTACTGATAATAACGCGTCATGCTTAAACTGAAATTGTTGAATATTCTTCCACTCCCTAACAGTGTGTTTTTGTGCTATATTTAACGAAAAATTCGTCAGTACAAAAATATCACAAAAATTGTAAGAAAATTAAAGTTTTATTTATCAGGTTACTTACCTAATACGAACTTTGGACTCTCACATGAGTGCGGAGAGGGAGGGGGTAAAGTCAAGTAGTTTAAAGGGCAAATGAAGACATTCCATACAAAATCTCTTATCTTGAAAATTTGTGATGTCCATTAAATCTTGGTCCAAGCATTTTGGTCATTTAGTAATAATTTTGGGTGGTTTAAAATTAAGGTAATTTCACAAACTAAATTTCATTTTTTTACGTACACTTAATTAAGTGCATGTCCAGTTTCAATTCGAAAGGTGTTAAAAAAAACTACGACCTGAAAGTCTCAACTTTGTGAAGCGTGCATTTCAACTGTTCGATTTTTCCTCTCGGGCTGTTTCCGCGAGGGTTTTCATTTGTTTCTAGAACTAACTTTTTTGGAGTTCGTTTTTCTAGACTTCTTCTCTGTCCTTTACATTCGAATGTTGTTGAACCAAGCAAGCGATTTGTCTCAGTAAGTCGGTTGAAAGCATTGGCCAGTTCCTTTAAAACGGAGCTGTCTTTTTGCAGCGCTGAACTGCATATAAAACTAGCAACAATTGAACTGCTCAGCCTGATAGATTCTTCATCTCAAATAAAAGGAACGCTGGAAGATTAAATACTGGTTTATTACAAAAATTGGTCTACTCTTAAAGCTTTCTGCTCGAAATAAACGAAGTAAAATCATAACCAATCAACTAGCATAGACGGTTAGATTGTCGACCTCGGTCTCTTGCGGCCCATTACCCAAAGCGCCTTAGTCGAGATCCAAGAAATCAATATTTCCAAGGTCGTGGTCCATCAACCAACGCTCTACAGTGTTTTGCGGGGACTGGTCCAACACCTCTTGCCATCTGGCCTTGATGATGCCTCCAGCCATAGTTGTAGCTGCGCACGCAGGCTGTTTTGTGCCATCTCAGGTTTATTCTGGGAGTCTGTAAGCTTACAGATTGTCTTGGTCCATTTGGTCCAATATCCTCAGTTGGCCATTCCACCCATTTCCCAGAGCCTCTTGGTTTGGCTCACTTCTAGCAAATTACTTGATTTGTAAACGGCCTCTCGACTAACTGCGCTTTTGGAGTTTTGCCCATTGACCACTTAATCGCCTGGCGGAATTTTCGACTTACCTTTTTTACTTTACCTGCATATACTGTGATCAGCAGTTAAAAAATTTGAGTCTGCATGTTTTAAATTTGGGCAAGTCTGAGCCTCGGCGTTCTTATAATAAAGTTTGTTTTTGTAAAGAAAACGTGTATAATTTCGAAGCTTGCTCGTCGATTTCGATTTACATACTAACGATAATGCAAATGGCCAGCCACATCTTCCTAAACCTTTATCCTAAGAATAAACTGATGTCAGTTTTGTCACCAGAATTCCGGAACGTCAGACATCTTCCAGGGACTTTGACCAAAACAGTTTTGTACCGTCGAATTTTCCCTTGTGATCCGTGGTCTTCCTGCTTTACTTTTGCCTTCTGACGCGGTCCATGCCTATTAATGCACCACCATTTTTCTTCTCGTTAATTATACACCAACAATGACGTTTTCTTTCATGGTTAATCAACTGCAGTGCAATACTAGTCATAATTCTGTTGAAACTGGTAAGCAAGACTGCGATGACCCTACTTTAAACTGTAGCTTTTGTGGCGAACGTTTTTTAGTGTTCAACGTTTATTCTTGCTGGATTATGTAATATAACTAGTGCTGGTTTAACTTTAAAATATCACACACCCTCTCAGATTTGCAAAGCCTGCAAGACTCCCGTGTGTAGAATAGGAGTTAAATAGGAGGTTGAACTTCTTCCCAAAAATCAGTGTTTGTATAAAAGCATATGTTATGCAAGGAATGAATGTTAGCGAACTAACTAATAGTTGTTATGTTTATTTTTTTTATCAAAAACAGGTTGGTGATGACAAACCACAAAACATCACAAAGTCTCAGCTGTTTGCAAGAGAACAAAGTCACCCGTTTGACCAAAAGGGGAAAGAAAGAGTGACTCAATTTTGTGTTTGATGATTTCATAGCAATGGTATCCTCCCCAGCTTTCGGTCAGCTACACATTTGGTGGTAAACTCACAGTGCCGCTCCCTCACACAGAGCATTTCAAACGAAGTTTTAGCTATAGTGGAGCGGTGCTGTGGAA